>BHFT01048027.1:0-16041 GCA_004320025.1 Laticauda laticaudata | reverse complement strand
GCATTACTGAAATAAACGAACTTTTGCATGATATTCTGATTTTTCAAGTTTCACCTGTTTATTACATCATTTTTTACATGAATGCATTGCATATGCTCAAAGCTTAACTTACCAAATTTTCTAATGAAGAGTTTGAATATAGATTGCCATGAGAAACATAGCTACTTAGTACTGGTTATAATATGCAAAGCCAGCTTAATATATTTTGTAGAATATATACCTCCGTGATACTTAATAGAATAACAACAAGAAGAAAAAGGACAGTCAACATTCACAACTGGTAAATTCTTGTAAAACATCTTTAAATGTGCTGAAATTTATGACTTTACCAGTAGATATAGAAGAATATAATAATATATAATAGAAGAATCCATCTTGTTTGTTACATTTCTAACGGGTTTTTTTCATGTGTATTATCAATTTTGGCAATATGCACTTGTGTAACATACCAGTGAAAAAATAATCCTCAGCTTTTTCTAAATGTAATATTCATGAGAAATGCAATATTTAATTTCTATTGATATTCTTATTAATACATTATCAAGTGTTTAAATTCTTCATCTATTAATTGACTTGTTTGATTTCTGAACCATATGAATGAATGACCTTTTGTTGCATTTGCAATATACTTTTCAGTATTTTGATTATTGTTATTTTGTGGTGGCACCAGTTCAAAATTAAAATACAAAATACTGTTTTGCCTCTAAAATTATATAATCCAAATAACATGTAAAGAAATTTCCTATAAAATATTTAGGTTTATGCTCGGTATATACTAGTATTGGAACAATAGGAAGGAAGACACATACAATTAATGAGAAACTATTTTTTTTTTGGTGTATTATGACTCCCAAGAGTTGTCTTATTTGATGAAGTATTATATCCATGAAATGCTTAATTAATATAATACTTTAAAATTAACGTATTTTCTTAATACATACAGTAGATATTTAAGTATGATGCTAACATTTTAAAATTTGAAACTCTAAAATATTTCAACACGTTGATTGATAAGAAATTATCAAATTCTTCATTAAGAGTATAAGTGCCAGTAATCAATTTCTATGCATTTAGTAAAACACCATAATAAAAATCTAAAATATTTTCCTAGATTTTTTTCTTTTTGAGGGATTTCCATATTCAGCCTCTGCAACTATCAGTATACAGGTGATAATGCAGAATAGCACGAGGAAGATTTTTTAATGCTCTGTCGTCACATGCAAATTCTGTATGTGGAATTGTCTACCTTCAAGGATTGCAGATGGTGAAATATAGGCAATAACTTATTGATAAGACTTAGCAGGATTTTATAGTTATCAAATCTGGACAGCAAACCTCAGATGGTCACTGGAAAGAGGTGCTGAATATTCTTTCCTACCCTAAGTAAGGCTTTTTATTTTTATTTTTTTGCAGTCAATACCTGGTACTCCCAACGTTATATTGTTGAGTAAATGTTACAGCTGTTTTCTTCCCATAATAAAGGTGGATAGATCATAAAGAAAAGGAAGAGAGAGAAAAAGTTGGATGTAGCATAGAAATATATGCCACAATAGTATTGTGATTCAAGAGTATTGAATGCTACAATTTTGTTCAAACACATTATGGGAATGAACCTACGTATTTATGAATATTTCACTTGGGTACATAGGTAAGTAACCTCTTATGTAGGCTGACAGCTTCTCCTGTTTGCTTTGTGGCCGAACCGTCCATTTTAGAAAAAAAGGAAGCTTATTCCTTAAGGCAGCCTTTTTCTGAGTTTGCCACAATATGATGCAGTGAGTGGAATTTTATTGGGGTTGGAGGACAGAAATCTGAAATTAACATCAAAAATAAAGGCATGTGATCTGTAGGAGTACAACTGAAATAGGTCTTAATAATCAAGGAAAAGAAAGGCCCATAAAGCCCATTGCTTTTATTGTCTGAACACTGATTATCTAGGAAATTATCAGCTGATAAACTCTGAGTACAGGAAGACAAAAATGATTTAGGAAGAGTAACTAAGTGTCTGATTTGAAAGACAAAAATAAATTCTACCTTGGAAATCACTGGGAATAAAAAAGAAAACTCTTTGTTGTTATGTTTGTTGCAAGAGAATAGTGCATCTTCACACAGCTATAAAAATTCTCATAATGGCATTTCCAAAAGGGTATTTAAAATATAAAATCTATCAAAAACATGCATAACAATATTGAGTTTAATTTTTCTGACTCAATAGCATTTTAACTACTAGCGATTAAAATATGTGTCACGTTAGACTTAGTCTTAGAATAACTTTATTGTCGCTTTACATGTACACTAACTGGCATACATTAAAATGAAAATTTTGTTGCATACAGCTCTCGGAGTCACCATGTCCAATCTACACTACATAAACATGACTAAATAAATAAATAAATACACACATGCACACATATCCACATATATTATATGACGCAGAAACAACACAGTCTAGTTCAGATATATAAATGGTGAGAAAGATACATTCTCATCTGACAAAGAAAATACAGACACTGGTTTTCACACTTCACTAAGGGTCATGTGTGGAGAGACCAATTCAGATTCTTAGCTATCTGCACCGCCAGATATTTTATACTGCAGACCACCTCTTCAGCTGCATCCTTGATAATGAGTGGAGTATGACTATGGAGTATGACTATGCTGGCTGTTTTTAAAATCTACAATGATCTCCTTTGCTTTATTAACATTGGGAACCGGGTTACTTTTATTGCTATCATTAGTTGACTTTAACCGCATGTGCAGAATTTAATTTATTAGTACCATTCATTCACCTTTAATTACATGCAGGCGATGAATCTAGTGTATTTGTGACACATATTGCATTTTATACATCTGAGCCATTTCCATTTATCAACTGGAAAAGAAGTTTAGCTATGTAGTAGATCATATTCTTTGTATGAAGAAGTTGCCAGCATCGCACCATGGCAGATAATGCGGAAATCTTTTGGAAGCTGTGAATAATTATTGCACTTGGCAGTGACTATTCAGTACTAAACTGCAGGGAACTCTGGTCAGAGTTGATGGGAAGTTCTTTCAAATGTTCATAATAAATACCAGGCAACTGGTAAAGAGAGAAATTAAGCTATTATATAATACAGTGGTTTTTTTTTTTTTTTGAGAAATCAATATACTCCTAAAGCGTACAGTTTATAACAGATTCTCATCTTTCATGATGCCTTTTGATATAATATAGTTAGATTTCAGCAAAGCATCGACAGAGTAGACCACAATCTACTTCTTAGTAAGCTAGAAAAAAGAGAGTAATAGATAGTGTTCTGGAGCCGGCGGAATAACTGAGGCAAAAACTGAGGAGTGACTTCACTTTTTTACTTTGATGTGCAACAATAAAGGGTTGCTGCGGTTGCCGCGCTACAAGGCAGCCAGCTGGCGGACAAAGCTGAGCAGTTTGACAGCTCCCTTTTATAGCCGGTTGTCAAACGGCATCAGCCAATAGGAACGGTCCATGTCCCTCTGAAACACGGATTGGAGTGAAGATTTTGGCTTTTAGTCTATTGCGAACGACTACAGATAGCACACCACTAGATGGACTCTACAACTGGCTGCGCAAACCATACCTCAATGTAGTAGTCCTTAATGGGTCTAAGTCTACATGGAGGGAAGTAAGCAGTGGGGGTGCCACAAGGTTCAGTCTCAGACCAGTACTCTTCAATATCTTCATTAAACGACTTAGATGAGGGAATAGAAGGGGAACTTACCAAGATTTGTAGATATAACTAAGCTGCAGAGAATAGCAAACACCCAAGAAGATAGGTCAAGATCCGATGGATCTTGACAGGACATAGAAACACTGGCCATATCTAACAAAATGAAATTCAATGTAGAGAAAAGTAAAGTCTTACACTTAGGCAAGAAAAACCAAAGTAACTCATAACTGGATGAAACCAGGCTCAACAGCAGTAAGCTGTGAGACGATCTTGGAGTCTTAGTGGACAACCAGCTAAATGATTGAACCAGCGTGTGCACCAGCAGCCAGAAAAGCTAATGCAATCCTAAATTGTATTAACACGAGGATACAGTCGAGATTCAAGGAATACTAAATACCACTTTATAAATCCTTAGTAAGATCCACACCTGAGTACTGCATCCAGTTTTGCTCCACCACATTATAAAAAAGATGTTGGAACTCTAAAAAAAGTACAGAGAAAAGCAACCAGAATCGGGGACTGGAGACTAAACATACAATAAATGGTTGCAGAACTGGGCTTGGCTAGTCTAGTAAAAAGAAGGACGCAGGGGAGACATGATAGCGGTCTTCCAATTTTTTGAGGGGCTGCCACAGGGAGGAAGGGGTCAAGCTATTCTTCCAAGGCACCTGAAGCCAGACAAGGAACAAGGATGGAACAGAAGAGATTGAACCTGGAGACTGAACGATAGATTCAACTGAAATAAGGAGAAACTTGTCTGACAGTGAGAACAATCAACCAAATGGAAGAGCTTGCCCTCGGAAGTTGTGGAGAGCATCAGTCACTTAGAGACTTTCAAGAAGAGATTGAGACTGCACATTTGCCAGAAATGGTGTAGGGATCTCCACTTGGCAGGGTGTAGGGTCCGGGTCTCCTGCTTGGGCAGGGGGTTGGACTAGATGACCTACAAGGTCCCTTCCAACTCTGATTATCTGTTATCATATATTCTGAAAGTTAGTTTTTTTAGCTGTATCTAGTGTAGAAGTACACTGTGGTTTTAGATTAATCCTTATATCAGCTTTAAACCATATTTCAACCAATAAACCAATAAACCATATTTCAACCAATAAAGTCTGTTGAATTTCACTGTAGATTATTAGTGTACTGCATCTCTTTTTGTGAAGCTTTAAAAAGCCTCATAAAATAGGTTCAATTTTGTAAACAAAATTCAGTCCCCTGCCTCTCTAACTTCACTCCTGCTATTAGAGGAGTGATTGCATCTAATATTAAAAATAAACAGGAAACTGTAAAATACGTACTTGGAAGTAGTTGACCATCATTATAGTGAAGTCCAATTTAGGATACATGCTTTCTTTATAAAGCCTGTGATGGTGCAGTAGTTAGAATACAGTATTGCAGGCTCACTCTGACCACAGCCAAGAGTTTGTTCCTGACTGGCTTATGGTTGACTTAGCCTTCCATCCTTCCAAGGTTGGTATAATAAGGACCCAGATTGTTGGAGCCAATATGCTGATTCTGTAAACCGCTTAGACGAATCCGTAGAGTACTATGAAGTGGTATATAAATCTAAGCTCTTTAGCTATGTGCTATTAAAGATATACCTATCCTTCCCAGAAAACATTTTTCAATTAGTAACATTCTCGATAAGAAAAGATGGAAGGAAGGAGGAAGAGGTGGAGGTAATTAAAAGAAACCTAAATGATTAAATAAATAATTTAAATTTATATATTACTGTAACTTCAGACACATATATTCACATGCAGACAATTAAATAATATATAGTCAGTGAAAATGATATTACTGCTTTTCAGATTTCTTAGTGACCTTTCCAAAGGCCAGATGTTCAAGACTGTATATACTTTCTTGGAATCTGGTGCAAGATTCCCTTGCAGTATGATATAATTATGTCTTTTTCACTAAAAATGGTACAGTAATTTCCCTTAAGAAATTAAAAAAGAATAAAGAATTAAGAAACCATATTTATAACAAATACGCAGTTCTAAATCAAAAATATAAATTAGATCTTGAAAATCTTTACTTTTTATCTTCATCATTAGCAGTGTACACAAATATATGGATCTCATAGTTTTTGAAAATAAATTGTTCATGTCTTCTTATTTTAATTCAAAACAGTATATAGAAAGCAGCCTAGACTGCCTCTATGTAAGATCTTGAGTAAGTAATTATTATTTCAAAAATATGTATATTTGCTTTAGAAAAGCTAACATATTTTGGAATGCAAATATATCCTAAAATGTAAGTTGTTTAAAGGAAGTGAAAAACATTTTATTTTGATAATATCCTTTTTCATATTTCTTGAAAATGATTAAAAAAATTCCTTTCCAAATTTTATATTACAGTTCTTACCCAATCTCACAACATCTAATATGTTTTATTACTGCTTAATGCAACTGTTTGCAGCCAAAGGGTGTCCATTCTATGATTATACATAATATGGATGGTACACTTCTTAAATATAGCAGTGCCTCAGCAGTGAAATGTTTATTTCTATGAATTATCTAGCTGTCATAGGAACTTTTTGCTTTTATTTAGAGACTACGATTGTTCCGTCCGGAAAAACGCGAGGTAGACCGGGTTCCAACAGTAAAAGTCTTTATTTTAAAAGTCATTATTTGAAACGGAACAGTTTGGCTCTAGCCGCGGCAGCCTTTATATACGGCTTGCCTGCCGGCTTGTAGCCAATGACGGTTGCCTGACTTTGGATTNCCTAGTGAACCAATCCCATGCTGGCTTTTCTGGCCAATCATATTAGAGGATTTGGAGTAAACCATTTTATACAGAATAATGATAAAAAAAAGCATGTGGAAGATCATTGTGACAGTCTTGTGATATTAATCTCTATTCTTTACTGACAGATGGAAAGGTTGAAGTTACAAAAGAAGGAGTAAAGCTGTGCACTATGGGGCCTGGGAAGGTGTTTGGAGAACTGGCTATCCTATACAACTGCACTCGGACAGCTACCGTCAAAAGTAAGATTATTTGAAATATTTAATCACGAAGAATTATTGATAAATCCTGGTAACTGGATATCTTCCTGTTACTTTTTGGTGTTCCTATTTTGAAAAGAAACAAGGGGTCCACTTTTGTACTGTTTTCATCCATGGGTTTTTTCCCCTGTCAGTTTTGTAAAAAGCATATGAGGATTGTGTTGTGTAAATTAATGGTTTATATGTCACATTTATTTATTTGCTCATTAATTCAACTTATATGGCTGCCAGATGATTCCGAATGGACATAGGTTTAACCAAATACAAAGGAAAGTGATAAAATCATAAAGCATAACAAAATAAAACATTGGAAATCAGAATATTATTTGTTTAGTTACAACTGCCTAGCACTTGAGTGAAAAACAATTTTTAGGGCTTTTTTAAAGGGCCAGCAGTTTGAGGCCAATCAAATTTCAAACAATATTTAATGAATACAGCTTAGACTAGCCGTATTGTATTGTACAGTTCAAGTTCACCCAATAATTTTTCCATGCTTCTATTGTCTCAAAAACTTCCACTGCTAAAGCTGTTGTTTTCTATCCAAAATAGGACAAATAGGAAAATAAAACAGGTATACAGTAGTAGATGAAATCAAGGAACTGGTAGAAAACAGAAGCCTTTGCAGTTGAAATTGTTGATTAGCTTGTCATTTCTTATATCTTATATTCACTTTAGTAACTCTTTCTTGTACTTAGGACAAACAATCTTTCCAACAACTGTTCACATTTATTGTTTGTCATTGTTCCATATGTAGTATTTCTCACACCAAACACCTTCATGCTCGTTTTTCTTTAGGATGTTGTCCGATGCATAATTTTTGAACCACAGTTACTCTTTCCTCATTAAAGTGGTAAGGACAGAAATGATACAGGTAGTCCTTGACTTACCACAGTTCATTTAGTGACCATTCAAAGTTACAATGGCACTGACAAAAATTACATATGACCATTTTTCACACTTATGACCATTGCAGCACTCCTTGGTCACATGATCAACATTCAGATGCTTGGTAACTGGGTCATATTTATGATGGTTGCAGTGTCCCGGAGTCATGGGATCCCCTTTTGCGGTCTTCTGACAAGCAAACTCAACGGGGAAGCCAGATTCACTTAATAACCATGTTACTCACTTAACAATGATGACAAGGAAGGTTGTAAAATGGGGCAAAACTCACTTAACAAATGTTTCACTTAGCAACTGTGGTCGTAAATTGAGAACTACCTGTATTTTCTTGAAATGAGAAATTCTGGAATAAAAATAAGCAATTTTTAATTTGCAATCTTCCCCACTCCATGCCTTGTGGGGATTTTAAACCCTTGACCTGTCTTCTACTATAAGCAGTGCCTTCCTGCATTATATGGTTTGGAATGCTAACAAGTGACTTCAATTTAATTTCTCTTGCTCATTAATGCATAAATAAGTGAATGGTAGCCATGATTATAATTAGTTTTATTTCCTTTCCAGACTCCTTTGACAGGGAAGGACACTTAGTTAGCACTTGGAAGCTTTTCAGCAATATCTAGATTGAAGACACTAAGTTTCTTTCAAATCCCAAGTGCTATTTAAGAAGTATTATTGACTAATAAATTTAAATTATTACTGTTACTCTGAAGCTCTGATTGGAACATCTGCTTGTACTTCTGTCTGCATGATAATTCAATTTACTTGTTGGCACTCTGGAAGGACAGATGTTAGGAGGACTGGTAATGGTATAAAAATAAGGATAATGTGAAGTGTTCACTTTTTAAAAGAAAACTTGAATATACAGTACTTGAAAAGAGCATTAGTTCTGATGGAGCCCTTTCCTTCCTTAATGCTTACTCAAGCCATTGCTAGATAAATTAAAACTCTTCTTTTAATCTTACAGAATTGGTAATGGATTAATTCTTTTTCAGTTGGAGGTTGTAGCTTTGGGGTAATATTATTTCATGATCCAAAAGCATGCAAGTAAGAAAAAGCCTTATAAAACACTTTAAACAAGAGAACACTATTTAAAATATCACTAACAAAACTCAGAAGTTATCATCTTAGTAGCTCAAACTAAATGAATTTCAAAGGCCTTTTAAACCCCAGAATCAATGGAGCTGAATTTATATATTTGAGCAGATATTTCTTGAAAATTCTATATTACTGGCTGTTCCATCTTGAAAATGGCCCACATTCAGTGTCTCCATGACTGATCTTAAGACCCAAGTAAGTCCAAGTGCATTTAAAGTACATATATTTTTGTGATCCTTCAAATAAAGTGCTTCTAAATAATTCGCCACAATGGATAGATTTATTTTATTTAGCAGCCACCAAACTTCATAAAATTCTGTGATTTACAAGATTCAAAGCAAGAAAACAATGAGAACAAATCTTATGTGCAACTGGGAGACAGAAGATACTCAACTGAATAAAATTCTACAAGATCAGGAATCAGCTAGGTTTGCAATGCCTTATGAACATCATCAGGGTATAAGATATATGGCTTTCCCCAGGGGATACTATTTCAGTACTCCTTCCTGTCAATTTTCAGAAGAAAAGGAAGTTTCATTTCTTTGAAGAAACAGTCTGTTAGCATCTAGGAAAAGAGAAGTACTGTAGGCTGGGTTCTTTTGTCTTATTCACTGTTTAATCAATACACCTTTTAATAACTGGTATTTTACTTAATATTATTGTTTTCAAGGTTCTATTTATTTATAACAAATCAACTAAGAAATTTCTAAAGTAACTACTACTAAATTAAAATGGTCAGATTGAAGCAGTTTATATAAGCTTCTTCAAACAGAAAGAAAGGAGAATATTGATCATGAATGTATTAATTTAAAATTTATTCAAGTATCTTGCTGCTATCATAGTAGTTTGCAAATTTAAAGCATTGTATTAAATCCTGAGATTCTTTCAAAACTGAATTTGGATCCTGGTTATAATAGGAGGTTATTGCCAGCAGTATGAGACAGGTCTTTGAGGGATTTGATGGCTACTATTTTTTTCCATTGGAAAAAAAGCTACATAATGGTGGGGACAGGGACAGATGTTAAAAAGGTATTTGATCACCTGATTGAAGATACCTTCTTGACTTTTTTGACTTCTCTGAAACTGTTTGCAAATACTCTATGTTTTTTGGGTCACCGCCTTCTCAGTTGTACTAAGTGTTTTGTAACACCCTGTCCTGTGTATATGTAATATACTAAAATTATTGTATAGCTTACATTTTCCTGAATTATACAGTTGCGCTAATACTCAGTGCAGTTGTATTAGTCACACAGTCAGCATGTGGTTAAAGTGTAATATTATTCTGAGCATTCCAATATTTGATATATTTATAATTGTGATTAATTTACAGTTTTTATATTTACAGTTTTATATACCTAACAAAATTTGTTGGATAAATTATGTGTGATCTTCTATTACTATTATATTAATTGCCCCTTTTTGTCCATCTTCTGCCACTCTCTTAATAATGTGTATGGATAATTCAAGTGCCCCCCACCACAGGGACTTTGAGACACCCCCCCACTTTGAGACACACTATTCTATAGCCAAGGGGTCTTCAAACTTGGCAAGTTTAAGACTTGTGGACTTCAACTCCCAGAATTTCTTAGCAAACATGACTGGAGGAGGAATTCTGGGAATTGAAGTCCACAAGTCTTAAAGCTGTCAAGTTTGAGGATCCCTGCTATAGGCAGTAAACAAAAGTACCATTATTCATTAGAGTAAACAATTATATTAAAATATATTCAGAAACACCAGTTGTAGACTCATTAACTTTTTAATTTATAACTTTATCAATCTCTAAAAAATCAGACCAGAAGGAAATATATGAGGAGATGATCACCATTAGTGGAAATATTGTTTCCTTTTCTTTAGAAGAAAACACAAAAAGAGGGGGTTATTTTCTTCATGAATGCTAGTTTATACAGGTGCTAGTTTATAAGGAGTCATATATGAGTAGTCCTCAAATTACAACAATTCATTTAATGACTGTTCAAAGTTACAACAACACTGAAGAAAGTGACTTATGACTGTTTTTCACACTTATGACCATTGCATCATCCCCATGGCCATGTGATCAGAATCTGGATGTTCTGAATTTGGAGATTTGAATTTGGAGGCTCTGAAAGATTTAATGCCAATTCTTCAAAGTTTGTCAAGGGTGTCTTGATATGAGCCTTTTATTTCTAAATTAGGAAGATGGGATCTCAAAATGTAATTGAAATAGCCAAGCACGTTTTGAACAAGTTAAAATTCATTAAAGTTTTAATTAATTGAGGAATGAGAGAAATCCTTCAGTCTATAATTTCTGATAAATCTTTGGTTTATAAAACGTACTAACAGATATACTGTAGGAAATTTTGCCTGGGTAAAAATAGAAATAAAAGGAGAACCAAAAAAAAGAAGATAATCAGATATTGAAGTTAGCACTCCAAAAAGGATTGTTATGGGTTTTAAATCCTTAAATAGTGTCTGATAAGAATGAGAAGTTTTGAGTATTTAAGAGTACTCTTCCGAGTTTTCTCAGTCTTGCTAGTAGACCAGACCAAAACATGTAAAGACACATGTTTTTTAAGTTCCGTTTTGTTCATTAATAGGCTTCCGATAAGCTGGTTACATCTAATCGATTGGCCTAAAATTTTGGTTGGTTCCCAAACCTCCAGAGAGCCCACACCAGCCTCATTGGCTTTAGGCAACTCAGAAACACACAGGCAGACCTCGACCATTTTTTACTACATTTGCCATGGCTCCATTCCTTCTGTAGGCTCAGCTGCCTCTTATCTGATTGTTATTTAGTCAGTGGCTTTTATTTCTGTCTCTTAATATCATTCCCATGTCACCATAACCAATGCCTCCATTTCAGGACTGCCAAGAGATGTGGGTCAACACTATCTCAGTACTATAATAAGATCAGTACTATAATAAGAATCACCAAGGTCTAGAAAATCTGCTTTTTCCAAGGCCCTTGGGAATTGCAAACTGGTCATATTTTTCCCAAAAAGGGAAGATTGGGGACTCAATGGAAATTGCCCTGTTCTTTTGAGTCCAGCCAATGTGTTGATAAGTATGTACTGTAAGTACTGTATGCAAGTACTGTATATACTTGATGATCAAAGGAGAAGCCTGCAAAAATAGATGAAAATGTATATAATTTTTCATGGCAGACTTTAGAAAAAACCTTAAAAACAGTACAGAATTGGAACAAAACATGTCTGAAAAATGAAAAGCTGTGTGAAATTAAACTTCAGAGATAAAATTTTGCTTGGGTTGGGGTGCATGACCTTGGCATGTCTTTGTCTCAATTTCTAGTCAGTTGACAACGATTGGTAGCATATCTCGTAGTTTGGTCAACGTTGCCCAAACATGATTGCAATGACATTTACATTGGGAGCAATCTCAATTTTGCCCCAGAGTTATTCATTGACTGAACTTTGATTTTTAAAGGTCAGTGCACATAAGAAATGTTTTTACTTTTGGCATTCTGTACTTTGGAAAAGCACACTGATGTTTCAAATCATGTCTTCTGTGCTGACAGATATGCAGAGCATGGATGCTACTTGGTTATTGTTGGCTTTGCATGCTTTCCCTTTCTATTCTTCTTTTGTTCCTTTGCCCCGTTTTCTACCTTATCCAAATAAACAGAATGCCAAAAAAGCATATATCAACTCATAAAGCATTCCTAAGCCTTTTTCCAAGTTGCCATAAGCAGGAGGGGGGGGAACCTGAAGGAGCAGTACAGCAACTAAAAACAGAAGGACATTTCACGCTTATCTTACAAAGATTTTACCCTAGGCATCGGATCTTTTGCCAATGAGAAACCTTCATTGGAGAATGTGATTGATGACACCCAGCCTGTGAAGATGCTTCATTGGAGAACCTGATTTATGATACACCCAGGGGGGAGAGGGGAAATAGGGTCAAAGGTGATCATAAATTATGCGTGGCAGAGTTGCCTTCATATGGGTAATGCTGACATACTGCTCCTAATAAATTTTTTGGATTCTTTTGAAGCTTGGCTCGAGGCTCATGATTTAATTAGGACAATTGCCAGAATGCTGACAGCATGCTTGTTTGTAATATAAAGAGCATAATTGTGGATTTCAGCAATTAGTTTCTTTTGTGCCCTTTTTACACTTGATCTCCATTTGATTCTTAATTACTAGTCATTAATTAATTCAAATGAAGTAGATAATGCATAAAATATCATTTTGATAGATATTAGTTTTTTGTTTACAGCAAATAGATATACTACTAGGAAGAGTCCCTAGTGTCATCATAACTATTCATTACGTCAAATACAGCTATTTGTACTTATACTCAAAGATTCAGATAGATGTATTAAGCTATTTATTTCTGAATATCAATTTATGCCTTTGCCTTAATCAGTGGGAAATACAGAATTTATTTTATTTTTTTTAAAATTATGTATTTCTAGGCATACTGAAATTGCTGTGCCACTTATACCACTTAAAGTTAGTGAGTCAAGTCCACTTATTAGACTTACTCATTTCCATTCCTTTTCCTTTTTAATTTCTTATTTCCCAACAGATAACACAGCAACTTGCAACCAGTGTCTATGACAAGACAACATACTAAGTTATTCTGTAAGATGTTCATAAAATAGTTACTTCTATGGAAACCTCTTCTGAGATCTGAAAATCTTCAGCATAGGTTTTTTTCTGTAAACTTCTTACCTATTTGTCAATCTTGACATTTCATTATATTCATTATTTTCATTATACCTTTTATCATCTTTCTCTTTGAACTTAGGAATATTTTACAAATTTTTCATGCGTATCTTTCAGAGAGAACACTTGTGTGTCCTGTGCAATGCAAGTTTTTTTCTGTAATGCTGTTCTTCTTTTCCATCATCTTGCTTTCATCCACATATTATGATGCCTACTTTTCCTACCTCAAATGTCTGGCTGGCAACATCTTGTGTCCATTACTTTTGGAGAAGTTGACTTTCTCCAACCCACTGGCTTCCTTCTTTTGCTTTTATTGTCCAGCTGTTCTACTGATTTCTGATTTAATAGGTGACAACATTAATTTATTTTGAATCCAAATATGGGGAGAATGGACAAGTGAGAAGGAGAGTAGTTTATCAAGTGGCATCTGCAGTCTTAGATTTGATACTTCTCAGATGGCATAATTATTTTAACCTATACCCAAATGTTACAGATAGTCTTATAATAGTTTTATGATCACAACAAGGACTGGAATTTCAGTTGTGAGCCCTGTCCATCGCTGCCATAATGGACCAGAGAATTGTGGGACTTTATGAGCCATTTTGGTTATGAGGTTTGTTGTAAATGAATTGGCAGAGTTGAATGGGCTTTCTTTTCCTTTCTTGTCTTTTTTTTTGCTACCGCATCCATAAAATGCTGGAAACTGAAGCAAAAAACATTGCCAAACCACAGCTCATGTTGAACAATGGGATAACCGGCACGCAGTCAGAAATTACTTGAAATGATGTCAGTGACTGGAGAGGGAAATGTGACATTTTTCTGGTGAATGACATAAAAGGACCATTTATTTATTTAATTTATTTATTTATTTATTTTAATTTAATTTATTTATTTATTCTATACATTTATTTTATATATTTAATAATATTTTATGTGTTTAATTGCTTACAAGATAATAGGTATAAAAACATAGTTATGAATACATGGATTATATTAAGAAAAAAAAGAAACAATAGGACATGGATAGTAGGCATGTTGGTGTGCTTATACACGCCCCGCTACAGACCCTTCTTAGGAAAGGGGGGGGGCAACAATTAGACAATCTAAGGTTTAAAGTTTTTGGGGTTTGGGGAAAAAAACCACAGAGTCAGGCAGAGTATTCCAGACATTAACCACTCTGTTGCTGAAGTTGCATTTCCTGCAATCAAAGTTTGGTGCGGTTAACCTTGAGTTTGTATCTATTGTTTGCTCTTGTGTTGTTATGGTTGAAGCTGAAGTTTTTCATTGACAGGTAAGTCATTGCAATGTATGAATTTATATATTATACTTAGATCGGACCGAATACGATCATCATAAGTAAGACAATCTTATGTAAAACAAGGACATTTGCTTTTGAGTTGCATCCCTACTACTGCCAATGGACCTCATTGGCATAAATATTTATCATTCTAATTCTCTCTTTATGAAAAACATGGTCATTCTATTATTTCCATTTCCATACATTACTTTCCATTGCTTCATTGCTTTGCAGAATAATGTGTAATTTGTTTCCTTCTTTTCTTCGTTAAGAAATAAATAAATAAATGTTACTGCTGCTTTAAGTTTAAGATACAATTTATCTCCTTAGGCATATAGTATATAGATTGCAAATGGCTTCTATATTTTCTGCAGGTGTTTCATGGGGGGNTGGGGGGGGGGGGATAACTTTTACTTTTCCCCACTTTCTAATCTAATATAACCATAGGAATAGCAAAATTATCCTTGAGCTGCAAGCAGCCTTTCTTTCTTCCGTGGCTCTATTTAAGTAATCGCAATTGTTACTTTATCCTTCATGTGTCTAAAACTACAGTAGCTATTTTCCCCTTCCTGGACTAAAAGAACTGTGCACAATAGGTTGCAAATAGGCTCTCCTTTTGGGTTCCCTTAAGTAGTCAGCATTTAGTCCCTGGGTATTTTAATTCACCAGATAAATGTAGCTAGTTTTTTGTAGACAAGTGACTGAGTGCCTCTTTGAAAGGCGAACAGGATAATAGTTTATATTTCAGTAGAGTTCTGAGTAAAATATCAAGAGAGTGTCTTAAGAGTAGAACTGTAAACGTTTTCCATTCGTAGTGATTTCAGAGGAAACATACTGAATCCCCTTTTTCATTTATTCCAGCTCTGTAACCGTAAAGCGTTAGGTTTGTTATAATCTAGAAAAATTAAACATACGGATGTGATGTGATGAACTAAAATTCCTCAGTTAAAATGAATTTTAATTCCTCGGTTCAAAGATTTTCTTATGCAATTTAATATTTATTTTTTCTGGCTTTCTGGTATTATTTTGCTCAATGAATAACTAAAGTTATTATCAGTAATCAGTACTGATCAATCAGTATGCTATCACACAACCACACCCCTTAAAAAGATTTTTTTTAAAAAAGTTAACTATGACTATCTCTCTTCTCATATTAAACCCATCCATTTTACAGGAAAGTAGAAAAAGCTATTTTGAATTGATAGCTGATGATATTATTAAAAACAATGTATTTATTTGAAACATGGTATCTGTTTCAGGACTCTGCTCAGAACTGGTAAAGGTTTTGAACTTATTTTATTAAAGGCCGATGGATGCAAAACGTTTGTAAAAAGGACACAGTGGACGAGAAAATGTTCCATCTGTTGTTATCCGCTCTCAAAAGTGCC
>BHFT01048026.1:0-29134 GCA_004320025.1 Laticauda laticaudata | reverse complement strand
CTTCGGGTATTATCCCACGTCATTGTAGTTGTGCTTTTAAAGTTGTAGCAACGTTTCGGCTACAAGGAAGGAAGCTGAACAGCATACATACATACTTACATACACACACACACACACACACACACATATATATATATATATAAATCACAATATATATCAAATCATACATTGAAATGTCCTACCTGTCAACGAATACTTCAGCTTCAACCATAACAATACAAGAACAAACAATAGATACAAACTCAAGGTTTATCGCACCAAACTTGATTGCAGGAAATATGACTTCAGCAACAGAGTGATCAATGTTTGGAAAACTCTACCTGACTCTGTGATTTCTTCTCCAAACTCCAAAAACTTTAACTTTAGACTTTCTACCATTGACCTCACCCTTTTCCGAAGAGGTCTGTAGGAGGCGTGCATAAGCGCACCAACATGCCTACCGTCCCTGTCCTATTGTTTTTTTTCATTTTTCTTATATGAATCCATTTCCTGTATTCATAACTATGTTTATGCTTATACCTGTTATCTTATAATCACTTGACAAAACAAATAAATAAATAAAATTTCCCCTGAGACGTACACCATCCCCCTACACACCCTGACCTTCCTTAAATGAGTTTTTAAAACCTGTCTCTAGACTCAGGCCCACCTGGATGATAGCGGGTAATAGATACATTGTACCATATTGATATTTCCCCCCAGATGTTATCTTTTGAAGACATAATTCTGCACTTTTACAATACTTTATTATTGCAATTTGTAAGCCACCAGGAGAAATAAATAAAAAGACATGGTTCCTTTAAGGCAAGGGTCTTCAAACTTGGCAAGTTTAAGACTTGTGGACTTCAACTCCCAGAATTCCTGAGCTAACATGTAACTGACTGGAGGAGGAATTCTGGAGTTGAAGTCACAAGTGTTAAAGCTTTTAAGTTTGAAGACCACTGCTTTAAGGTTGGAAAAGTAGTTATTTTATTCACTGTTTTCCAAAAGGTAGCTGAAATACAGGATCCCGGTGTTTCTCCAAAATATGGCCTCCCTAATAGGAAGTCCCAGCAGTTTTATAGGCATAAATCAAATTAAGCCCCTCCCCGTAAATTAAGGCTATATTAAACATGCGAAATAGGGAGGAATGGTGGGAGGGGGGTTGCCATTAGGAAGTACTTTTGTTGCATACCCGGATATAGTGCTGCTTGCATTGACTTCGGCGTTGGTTGCGGCACTTCATATCAGGAGACTCTTCCACCATGTTGCTTTCCTTCTCCCTATGCTGCCACCATTTGGCACAGTCAGCGCAGCCAGCAGGGCTTCTCCTGCAACCAGAGCCCAGCGGAGACACTCAGCTTTCATGTGCTCTGTTGCGCTTCCCTCCCCGTCGTCTTTGAAGCAAAGTCAATTCTTTTAAAAATGCCTTCCTGCTGCATCCCTGGCCGGAGGTTCGGTGGAGACGAGCCAAGCCGCCCATCCTTTTCACCCCTCGCCCATCCCATCCCTGTCCCTACGGCATCTCCAAATGCATTGCATCTCCAAATGCTGCGACAACGATATGGGCATCGGCAGAGGTTGCCACTCAGCGGGGCTCAGCTCGGAGGAGGTTGCGGTGGAGGCCAGTAGCCTTCCTCTTGTCCATGGATGGTAGGTGCTATCACTGCCTCGGGTGGCTCTCCTAGTGCCTTTGGGTTTGGGTAGAGGGCCTTGGAAGGAAGCCAAGCTCGGATCGGCCCAAGCTCTTTTGCTTGGCAGACGAGCGCGCACCCACAGCTCGCTTTCCTGGCTCTGCCCGCCCACATGGCTCTGGCACGGCCTGATGGGATGAGTGGAGGCCCGGCAGGGAGGCGCTTACTGCCTTGGCAAGACCCTCGCCTGCGGGCGCGGAGGGCCCGTCTCTCAGCTGCACTGGCCCCCAGCGAAGCTCTTTGCACCTGCCCAGCACCAGGCAGGGATGGTGGCTGGGCGCTTTCTTCCAGGGTGGGACAATCCTGCAGCTGGGCCCTGGGAGATTTGCCTTCCCACGTGGGGTGGGCTGCCCTCTCGGCAGGGGAGGCTTTGTTCATACAGTAGTAGGGCATTCTTTTAAAAAGAATTGGTTTTGGCTTTCGAAAGTTGAAGGAAGGCGGCGACAGGAAGCTTTGAAGCCAAGTGTCTCCGCCAGGCTCCAATTGCAGGGAGGAGCCGTGGCTGCCACGCGTGCTTCACCAAACACTGTGGTGTTGTTCTAAATGCTGCAGCCAGCACGGGGAGAAGGGAAAGCAACGGTGGCAAGAAGGTCTTCTGATATGAAGTACCCTACCAATGCTGAGGTCAACATCCAAGCATCGCCGCCGCCGCCTGAGGAATGCAAGGGGGGGAATTAAGTCACCCCGAAAAGCGCTTAGGCTAGCCTAGGTGTTTTTTTGAGGTAAAAAAAAAAAAAGGCCTGGCCTTATTTTGTGAGAAACACAGTAGTATCATAGCTCTAGATAAAATAGCATAACTTTCCCATGCCTCGAATGGAATAGAATAGAATAGAATAGAATTCTTTATTGGCACACAAGGAATTTGTCTTGGATGCACAAGCTCTCATTGTACATAAAAAGATATAAGTGAACATCATACATTCATCATATATCATAAGATACAACACTTAGTGATAGTCATAGGATACTAAATCAACATAAATCATACTAGGAAACTCAATAAGACAACATAAATCATAAATATACAAGCAACAAAATTATAGTCATAAGTGGAAAAGGAAATAGGTATAGAAAGGATGAGAATAATAATGGTAATACAGTCTTCGTAAATAGTTTGACAGTGTTGTGGGAATTAGTTGTTTGCTCCCAACAAATACATCATTTGATTTGAATCATTCCTTGAAAAAAAGAGCTGTACCTTCAACTCAAATCAGGATCTTACTCATGTTTGGTACAATATTTCAATCTATTGATTACTGTGACTCACATGCCATTTTAATCCAATTGACTTTAAGTGCTTTGCAAGTGAAGATAGGATAGATTGATTCAATAAAATAGAGTTACAACCGATGTCACTTCTGTTCATTTGAAACCCTTTGCCACTCAGCTTTACTTCCTATTCAGAAAGTAGCAATGTTAATATAATTATAAATGCATATTTCAGTGAAAAATACCTTCTCTTGTTTCCCCCATCTGCTTCAACTCATTGTTATGCCCCCAAACACTGCATTTCACTGAATGGATGCAATAATGATGAAGTTTTAGCACCATAACTAATGCTTAAAATATGGGAAATTAGTTTTTTATGTAGTGGATTAGGCTTTACACTCAGAGCCCTTCTTCAGTGAGTGTCTAATCTATTGACAGTACATATTAGTGACAATATAAGGTATTTTGGGAGCAGAAGCAAATTAATTGTATATTGTAACCTTCTGCACTGTGCCATGTAACCAGTGTTTTGTCTGCTAAGACAAATGTTTTATTATTGTAGAAAGGATCTAATACAACCACAAAACACAAGTTGAAGCAATTTAGTAAAATGACAGCTCCATGTTTGGGGGATATTATTCTTTCTTTAAAAAAAGGGAGGAAAGTGAGAAAATTCTTTTTATTAAATCTCTTTGTCAACATTTGGTAGAGACTCGGGAGAACTATTTACATTTATATACAGCTATATCATGTAATTAACATCAACAGATAAACATATCAATATGTTCGAGCAGATGTACAAATGTATCGAGACATATTGCACAGAAACCTTGATAATTCTTCCAACTGCAATATTGTATTCCAAACACTGTATTCCCTATAGACCTTTTGCTCAAGGCTATGCTTAGGTATACTCAAAAACCCTCATAGCTAGTCATGGGGGAAAACATGTTCTTTTACAGATAATTGCTACTGGCAGTTGGAAGCACTCAGAATTTGATGTGCAATAATGTGACCCGACTATGTATTAAACTTTTTTGAAGGACATGGTGTAAAGTAAATGCATCTCAGAAACCTTATTGTTTTGTGGGGGGGGGGATTTCATCAGGTTAGCGCGTATTTTAACAACTTTTCCATTTTTAATATTATGGTTAGGCTTCGTCCTAATAGTTCTCTTTTTTAAAAAGAAAAATAATGGAAAGGAAACAAATTGAGATGACTTGTAAGGAACATGTAAATAAAGTAACATTTTATATTATTGATATTGGAACTGGAAAAAAGAGGTAATCAGTACCTAGGGTTATGAATATACGTGATTAAGTATTCACATGCTATGTGAATTGTTTAATTTAAATGCTTTTTAATAGGGACATATTATGCTACTTAATTTTATGCTAATCACTACTTTGTTAAATCTTAGCTACATTAAGGCAAGGACTCTTCTATATTTTACAAAAATTAGAATGAAAGGAGACACCTTTTATTGTAAAGGGTATGGTATAATAAATGTGCAATTACAGGATAATATGAAAAAATTCCATGATTGCTAATACTACCTGAAATGTGCATATGTATACATGTGGTCTTAGGGCTCTTTTTGGTGCCTTAGCATTTTTTGTGGCTTAAACACTGATGCCACCAGATGCTTAGTATGCCATTTAAAAAACAGCCATACACGTATCGTAGAATCTGAGAGGATAATGAATGGGACCATCATCTGAGTGACATGATGATAAGAAAGATTAGGGTCATTATAAAGTGTTGGGTATTTGTGTGTGTGAGAGAGAGAAAAAGAGAGAGGAGTGTAAATGAACAAAGAATAGTTTGTTTTCTATAATTTGGATCAAAAATTTCATGCAGTACACATGGTTTTCGATTTACCATCAAAATTGAGCCGAGAATTTATATTGCTAAGCGAAAAAAAAATTAAGTGAATTTTTCTCCCTTTTATGACCTTTCTTGCCAAATTTGTTAAGTGAATCACTGCAGATGGAACAAGGTTGTTAAGTGAATCTGGCTCCCCCATTGACTTTGCTTGCCAGAAGGTCACATACGGTGATGACATGACCCCGGGAACACAGCAACCATAATAAATATGAACCAGTTGCCAAGTATACAAATTTTGTTCACATGACCATGAGGAATGCTGCAATGGTCATAAGTGTGAAAAACAGTCACATGTCACTTTTTCAGTGCTGTTGTAACTTTGAACAATCACTAAACAAACTGTTGTAAGTTGAGGACTGCATGTATTGGAAATCAGGGAAAATTTCCAATACCAGTTTCATTTGAACAGCCTCTATTCATTTCATATGATACCAGAAAGAGATTTCTGGCCTTCAGGCTCAGATTTCTGCAAGATGCAATAAGCTTATAGCAGCAAGCAGAGTCAGAAAAATCCAAGGATGTACAGAGGAATGATTGTGTCTCTTCAGAATAAGTTAAATATGATTCAGATGAATCTCAAAATAAACTCCAAAAATAATTCCAGGTAGCAGGGCTGTATGAAACTTTTAAAGGAGGCACCTTGCTAGGTATGTTGGCATGAACAAAGAATTGCAACTCAAAGAATTAAAACAGCTGTGTCCTTTGAAGACACATGCAATGACTATGCAAATTATGACCAGAGAAAAGAATTCTATATTAGATGGACAAATGGTTTAACCCAGTTTTAATAACAGGAAAGAAACTGCTACATTCCAACTCTCTCCAAACCATGCTGAAATTCAGCATACCTAGAGAATACTAGGATCAAGAATGAGAAAAATAGTTGGTCACATATTCATATATGAAGCTTGTCACAAACATGAAATGTATGAACTTCTGAATCTATTAACAAGATATAATACTATAGATTCTCAGGTTATCAAGGTAAAATAGGGACAGAATTCATGACTCTTGATCCAGATCTCCATGAGATAGAGTACATGCTTTATAATGAACATTTCATCACTGGTGGCAGTCATACTGTGGCAGTCATACTGCCTAAAAAAATGAAATAGTGGGACAAAACATGATTTTCTGTAGAAAAAAGTGACAGTAGGAATCCAAAGTGTGTACCAGGTGTTCTTGAAGTTCACTCCTCATAAGCATTGTCTTAGTCATATGTTTTCCTTTTCAACTTTTGGAATCTATAAGTTAAACCAACAAGCCTTCAGTTAATTAAGGCTTCAGTTAATGTCTCAGAATAGGACAGATGTCCTTCAGATATGCTAAGATTACAAACACGGATGGTTCTAGACACTTTGGCACCCTTGGCAAAGTCACATTCTGGTGTCCTCTATGGTTTACTTCATCTTCTGATTTTGTTAGGAATTTCAAAAAGGCATTCTCTTGTTTCTTCCCCCTTCTTTTGAGTTCTTGAGCTTTAGACTTATGATTTTCATTCCCCAGACAATTTTTTTCCCTTTCTGAGACTTTTTCACACTGTGTTTACACTGTGAAATTATATTTAACCCTCAAGTGGCTGCATTGGCTGAAAGAATGCACCATTACTGCCTTTTGCTTTTCTATTGTATTTTTCAGAAATGTCTTCAATATCAGTGTACCCTAAAATTTGGCACTGCTAGGCAACTCCCTACTTGGCCTTAATCCTGGTGCTGGCCCTGATTATAACACCTTGAACTGAGAAACAGTCAAATCTAACTAGGTTGTACCAACTGAACTATGTCTTATGGAGATTCTCAGTCATCGAGCTCATGATTGTCCCAAAGGAGCTTTTTCAAGAGGCAACTGGACTTTCTGGTTTTTCTTTCAAAACATTTTGCTTCTCATCTAAGAAGCTTGCAGAGCTGAAGAAGCTTCTCGAATGAGAAGTGAAATGTCTTCAAAGAAAAACCAGAAGTCCAATTGCCTCTTGAAAAAGCACTTTTGGTGCAAGGAACTATGTAATATAAAGTAATTAACCTGAAATAAGATCTTAAGATAGATGGCAATAAAGTTGGATGATTCAAAGTGTAAAAAGTTTTGACTATTGCTGCAAGCCCTTTTCCAGCCTTCTCCTTGATCATAAGCTAATGCATCTTAATTTAATGCTCCTTTTGCAATGGATATATTGAAAACAAAGTCCATCTTTTGCAAAGTATACAAAATTCATTGCGTACAGCAGGGCAACTTTTGAAATCTTATTTTTATATACTCTCAAGAAAAACTACTCAGGCCTAGTTAAGCCCTTTGAAATGGTTCAGTGTCAATTCTACAGATACGCTATTGTGGTAATTTTATTGATCACATCTTCTAATTCAGATTCATTTTACATAAGAAAAAATGTAATTGTCTAAATCCTAGTTTTGTAGTAGGAATTATACAATGAAATGTAAATAAAATTTGGTTACCACTTGTTTGCTGTTCTGTTGAGTATATGGCAGAAGTATAGAAAGAAATAGCATACTACTCCTTTTACAAAGGTAAGATTTTACAGTAATTGTACTGAAACCATATAATTACATTTCTACAGTGGCAAACTATGCTCTGCTTCCTACAGGGAGAAAATACCAGAGTTGCTGGGAGTTGAGTTGCATATAAACAACAACAACAACAACAATAATAAGTTGAAGAACTCCAAAGGCCAATATTGAGACCATCAGTAAAGAAATGAGAATTGCTGATTGAATGGAATAGAGTTAGGGGTAACTCCAAATGTTTCCAGATTGAAACAGCTGGCAATAAATTGCCTTTCTTGCAGTGTTGCAGTAGGCTCAAGCCTTCTCCTCTCTGCTTCTCTGGGTTCATTAAAGAGTAGATCTGTGACTTGCATGTGATTAGTTCACCCATAGGATAAGAAGTCTGGATCAAGGTATCTGAGATAGTTGACTCCATGTTACTGAAATCCTTAGTTTGTGAGGACATTGACATTCCATCCCCTCTCCTAATATCCCTTAATCCTATGAACTTGAGTTTACCCACCAAACCTGAGTTTATCCACTAAGAAAAACCTAAATTTGTCCACTCACAGCAGTTCCATTCTTATAATAGATACAAGAGCAAGTCAAGATGAAGCCAATTTGAGAGCTTTCCCCACTGCTGAATTGAAGTGCTACCAACGCATCTTTGAAAGACAGAAAACTATATTGGCCTGTTCCCACTGCCAAGCTGTCTTGTCTCTTTTGCCCCTCTTTTGAATCACAGTCAGTTTCTCCAAGATCTGAAATGACAAAAACTCACAGGTTTTTACACTCCTCGAGCTTGCCCTTGGATGTTGTCAAATTAAAGAACACAATTATGTTTTAATATTGGTTCTTCTAAGGCTGACAAGCTATTTCACTCAGGAGCTAGGGATAAGACAAAGGTAATTTTGTGAGAATATGGCAAAACAAAGATACTGCCAGGGCATGTTTGGACTAGGTAGGTGCAAATAGGAGAGGGCTGTGCGCTTTAGAAGAGCAGATAATGTTTTGCTCTACTGCTGCTGAACAATCCTTGAAAAAACCTTTGTGCCGGGACAAGATAAATGTCACAAGAGCTGAGGATTTTCAATGTTATGTTAAAATGCAAGTCTAAGGCTGGAACAAGGGTTTCACATTGCAGAATGAAAAATCTGTAGAGCTTGAGAATCCACAGGAAAAGGCTTTAAGTGCATCTTGATTACAAGCACTCTCCCTGACATTGGAGAAGCAGGAAAAGTCCTCTAAGGAAAAACAAAAACAAAAAACCATTATCAGGTGGCTGCTATTATTTTAAGTTCATCCACTTGTTTATAACATGTTTTTACACTTATTTTGGAAGGGAGGCGAAATGAGTTTTAAGGGCAGCAAAAATGTAAATAGATAATGCAACAAAGCTAATATAAACATTATAAAATAGCAATGAGATAAAACAATTGATAAAACAATTGATAAGAACAATTGTTCTGACTGACAATAAAGAAAGAATAAGTTTGAACTCTCTTAGGGCATGCATGCCACTCATCCCTTCTCCCAATCCCACTTATACTTATCATAGGCTTGGAGCACAAAATAGGAACTCAAAAGAAGGCAGACGTTGAGGCCAGATTTGTGTGGAAATCACAATCCTTCAAACACAGTAATCTCAGTCCATTTAGGACTTTATATATAATAGTCAGCAAGGTGAGTTTGAGGATGATGAAATGATAATGATAAAAAAAAATACTCCATTAAAACTGAAAATTTTGTAGAGGCTAAATAGCAGATGAATTATTCGGGATAGTACATGAAACTCAACAAAAACTCTGAGCCTTGTTAAGATACATTTTGCAAAATACAAATGGAACTAAGTGGATTCAGTGAAATCTCCCAGCAATATATTACTGTAATTCCATCTATAGCAATTTGATGGGATAGGTGGAGAAATGTATAAGTTGAGAGGAAGCCAATCCCTCCTCCACCTTTTCACCCTTCTCACTCAAGGGATTTGTGCTAGTTTGAAATCAGCTCTAGAAATCAATATTTCTCTGGCATCAGCAGTGTTGGAAAACTGAGTTGATTTATTTCTGACCCAGCTACAAAGTAGTTAAAACCACAGAGAAGAAGCTAGGATTGGTTGTTGTTTTTTTGTAGATATATAACTGCAATTTGGATGGGGATTGCCATTGCTAAGCAGGGCAGTCATAAAGCATGACATCACACAATCGCATTGTTTGGTGATGACAATCCAGGCAGCCTTAGTTGTCATAACCCAAGACGCACAGGTTATTAAAGGGAAGCAGAAGAAATCCCAGGTAAGGAGTGGGGACTGCTGCAGAGGGATGTGGGATGTCGTGGGAGGCTTAGTTCAGGCTGAACATGTCTTTGGGGAGGGAGATGCTGCAGTGTGGCATGAGCACAGGAAGGCCAGAGAAAGAGGACATAGGATGCATGTGTGAAAAGGTTGGGAAAAGAAGGCACTAGGTGTATGAGAGTGCTAGATGATTGGAGAAAAAAGGTTGTGGGAATAGGTTCCCAGGAATGCTGGGAAAAAGGTTGCTAGGTACACATATGGATATGTGTAAGCACAGGAAGGAAGATGGGGGGGGGAGGGGAGATTTACTCAAATGAATTGTTCTGCAGGCTTCCCCATTGACTTTGCTTGAAGGAATTTGCTTGAATCACATGACTATGGGAATCTTCAACTGGTCATAAGTGTGAGGGGATTTCAAAGTGCTTGAATTTTCTTCATGTGATCATGGGATAACTGTAATGGCCAGAACTTTGAGGCCTGATCATTAAAACTTTTCATTCAACAGTGTTGTGACTTCTAAAAGTTGCCTAACAATTTGAAGACCACATCTGTAGCGGGAACTCTTCTTAGGTCTTCCTTTGGGTTCTAAGATTTCAAGCTCCCACTGTTGCATAAAAGACAAAAGAAACGGGTGTAACCGACAAGGGTTTGGTCTTCAGTACAGCAGCATGCAAAAGCATGAAGGTTCTTTTATGTGGGACAGAGATGATTTCTAATTCATTCCAAATTAATTCTTGTTAGTTTTTATTCTGTATTTAAAAATTTGAATAAAATGTCATTATAAAAAGGAATGGAACAGAAAGGTTTGTTCTTTATTCTGACCAAAACGGTAGGACAAAAAAAAAACAAGTATTTCTCCATGTTCAAGAGAATAGAAATAAAAAACATGGATTGTTTTCACATTGCTTTTGAAGATTTGGGTCATAAAAATACTGCCAGTATGGAATTGTTCCTAGACTTTCATTGTGTAATATTTTATGGCCTATCAACTAGACCTGCTTTTAATCACAAAAAAAGAACTCTGTTGTATTCATGAAGAAGCATAATTAATATCCTTATGATTATGGGTAGATCATTAACATCATTCTTTCCTTTGCACAGAAGCTCTTCAATTTATTCATTTGAAATTTATAGAACAAATCTATTATCTCTGCAGATGTCATCACCTTCTGTCACCAAACAGTTTCAGGCATTAAAAATAATGATCAGATTTTAAAGGAAGGTAGTTCAAAAACCCACATACCAAAGTCTTTGAAATTTGACAAGCTTTATCACCTTATAACAGATTATCTCAACTGCATATTTCACCCTATTTGGCAAAAAATATACTCTGTATATTTGCACATTTGTGTATGCACACACACATATACTCTCATATACACAAACACACCCAGGCAAACACAAAATCATGTATTTTCCCATGCAAGACTTTGGGAAAAGAGGGCTCACAATATCTTACCAAACTTGGTTTGATGAGAGAATCAAAGTGAATTAAATTGCTGTTGGAGAGACCAGATCTGGAATAGATCATGTTTGGCTTCCAGATCAGACTGAATGGTCTGTGTACACATGGAACTCAAATGTTTTCTTGCTATTTCCAAAAATGTATTAATTACTCTTTTTTTTTTGAGAAACATAGTATCTTCCAGATGCGGAAACAACCAATGTGTGATAATAAGGGAGACAAATTGCAAAGTTAATATGACAAGTTCTACGCACACATCAGCGTAAATTTGTGTACAACATGTGTTTCTGCTTACTGCACACTTGGGATAACCAGAATATTTTATGAAGCTATTTTTTTTAAAAAAAAATCAATCCTATCCTTCTACAAGTTCAGAATGGGTGCCTCTATATGCTCAGAGGGAATTTGTCCACAAAAAAGTTAAACTGATTAATATTCAGAGAAGAGCTATTTGTACTTGAGTTGTAAAAGTCATTAAAAAGAGACATCATGGTATTGGAGCACAATAGGGGAAGCAAAGTGCTTCTCAATCCCAGTTAGAAACAATAAGTCCAAAAACAAAAATAAGCATTCCATCCAGTCCTTTGAACAATCAGGTTGAATATATCCTTCTTCTGTAATTAGGCAAGTATAACCCCAGCAGTGAAAGTCATCTCTCTTATGAGTTTCAGGAGTATGGCATCCAGTTTAGGTAGTTCTTCTGGTTTGGATAGATTATAACTTGATGGAATAGTGTTTTGCAAAAAATCAGATGTGGAGAGACTTGCCCCATAGAATCAAGAGCTGAACATGATTGAATGGATATCATCATCATCATTTTCATCATCATCATCATCACCATCACCACCACCACCACCACCATCATCATAATCATCATCATACTCATCACCACCATCACCACCACCACTACCACCACCATCATCATTATCATCATCATCACCACCAGCACCACCATCATCATCACCACCACCACCACCACCATCATCATCATCATCACCACCATCACAATCCATCATCACCACCACCACCATCACCACTATCATCATCATCACCACCACCACCATCATCATCTTCATCATAATCATCACCACCATCACCACCATTATCACCACCACCATCATCATCATCACCATCACCACCATCATTATCATCATCATCATCATCATCATTATCATAATCATCACCACCATCATCACCATCATCATCACCACCACCATCATTATCATTACCACCACCATCATCACCACCACCACCATCAGCATCATCATTATCATCATCATCATCACCACCATCACCACCATCACCATCACCACCATCATCACCACCACCACCACCATCATCATCATCATCACCACCATCACTATCACCACCATCATCACCACCACCATCATCATCACCATCATCACCATCACCACCACCATCATCATCACCACCATCATCATCGTCATCGTCATCGTCATTGGCATCGGCATCATCATAATTAATTTAAAGGTGTTACTAAAGGCCCTGTCACACTGCCCAACGGATGCAAAACGGACACAACGGACGAGCAAAATGTCACATCCGTTGTTATCCGCTCTCAAAAGGGGCAAAAATTTGCATAACCAGAGTGGATAACACGGAAAGGAGTGGAAGGACGCAGAGCGGATGGAAAGCGGATGCGAACGAAGCCCAGCGGATGGAAGCGGATGAGAGCAGATGCACATCCGCTAGGCTTCCAGGGGGCCTCAGCAAAGCGGACGCGGAACGGATGAAGCGGATGCAAAGCGGATGCACAGCGGATGAAGCAGATGCAGAGCGGAAGCCTTGCGGATGCCTAGCGTTAATTGCGCATGTGGGGAGGATGCATTGCATAAGCCCGCGGATATAAGGGATGCAGCTCGGAAGCAGGTCACCATTCAGAGGAAGACCTGCTGCCGGACGGATTGACAGCCTTGCCTGCCCGCCTGCATTGCCAAGCACTCCAGCACCAGCCACCTCCACAGCACCTGGACCCTTCACCCCTGAGACTGAGTGACCAAGAGGAGTGCCAGAGACTCATTTTTGTTTTATAGCTTGTTATTAATTAAAAGTCTATTTTGATTCCACACTTTGCTTCATTTCTTTTTTTTAATAAGTCTTGCTGGAAACTTTTAGAAATGGTTTAAGCCTTTGCATGCTTGTGGGATGGGTTAAGAGAGCTGGGGATGGGCAGGGATACCTGTGGAATGGCAGGGATACCTTTGGGATGGGTAATAGTGTGGGATGGGCAGGGATACCTTTGGATGGGTAATAGCTGTGGGATAGATAAAACCTCCAGTGCAAGCATAGTGGACTGGATGGTCACCCTCCCTGGTGCCACACCTATGGCCCTTTATTATCAATAACAATGTAATCAATCATCACACATGTCAACATAACACAACTCTTTATTAAATGCCCTGTTCACTGTAGGCCCACCCAACATAAATGGCCCAATCTCATCAGTGTGATGAGACAGGCTGAAGGAAGCATCCATTAATCATCTATCATCCCGTCTTGCCACTCCACTGCTCCAGCTGGGGAATTGCACCAGTGTCTCAGGAGGTTGCGCTGCTTCTCCCTTCCCGTGAGGCTCTGTTGGGGCCTTGCACATCCTCAGTGTCTACTAGGTTTCATCCTTGCCTCCATTCCCCAGGCTCCATGTCCCCATTGCCTTGTTGGAGGTCCACGAGCCTGTTCTGCAACACTGGGTTGCAGGTGCGCCTAGATTGTGCAGGATGCAGCAAGCTTTCACGATGTTCCTCACGGTCTCTGGGCGATGCTGCATGGTGGTGGAGAAGTACTGGAACCTCTTGGCCAGGATGCCAAAGGTGTTCTCCACCACCCCCTTGCCTGGACAGCCTGTAGTTGAAGATCCTCTCTTCATGGGTGAGGAGTCTGGAAGTGTAGGGCTTCATGAGGTAGGTTGTGAGGGACAAGGCGTCATCCTCCACGATGAAGTCGGGCACATCTTGCGTGTTGTTGGCAGGGGTCTGGATTGGGAAGCCCATGATAAGGTGCGGTCCAGCCTCCTTGAGGTGACTGCGTTGTATACCTGGGCATCTGAAAGATGACCCGTTGCCTGAAGCATCAATGTACATGAACTTTGTAGTCAGCATCGACCATGGCGAAGAGGATGATGCTGAAGAAGCCCTTGTAATTGAAATAAGTGGACCCTGACTTGGCTGGGAGCTTGCAGGCCACGTGCTTGCCATCTATGGCTCCAACGATGTGGGGGAATTTCCACCTCTGATACCACTGCTCTGCAACTTTCTTCCATCCTTCTTCAGTGGAGGGGCACTGGAGGAGTCTCTCCATGTATTCTTTGATGATGGCCTGCACCACTTCTCTGACCACAATGCTGATGGTGTTGTGTGGGCATCCTCCAGCCGTACTGCATGCCTCGTGTAGGTGGTCCCTGAGGCCAGTTGGCCGCAGAGTGAGTGCCACCTTGAGCCCAGGTTCCAGGCTGGGCTGGAAGTTTGGTGCTCTGCTTGGTCAACCTGGGTGTCAGCCGCTGCACAACTTCAGTCAAACATGGCTGGAGGCATCATCATGAAGTTCTGGAATGTCCGAGTGTCTTCGTTCCTGAGCTCCACCATCAGCTTGTTGTGCAGTCCATCCTCTGCTCTTCTGGTGAACCATCTTCATACCCAGACGCTTCTTGCGCCCTCTTTTTCTTCTCGTAGAAAGATTCACAGAGCCTGTAGATGGCTTCGCACGTTGCAGAAGGATGTGGCTGCCAAAAGGACTTTGTTACGATCCACGGTGGACATGACTGGATGCTGTGGAAGAGGAAGAGGCAGATGAAGGCTGCAGAGGTCTGCACCGCAGTGCTGCTGTTCTGAAAGTGAGATCCCAAATGTGTTGCTCCCCCTTTTTATAGGCAGTATAGGTTTTCCCCTATGTGTCCCTTTGCATCCTCTAGGCATCCTCTAGACATCCTTAATATCCGAGATAGGTCCCTCTCTGCGAACGTTTTTTTCCATTTTACATGCTTTGTTCCATGCTGCATCCACTAGGCATCCGTTCTGCGTCCCTTCCGCTTCCTCCCTGCGTCCGTTTACCGCTGGAGCGGATGGAGTTGTGCGGATGTGCAGCAGATGCCTAGCGGATATAGCGGATGCGTAACAGATGCAGAACGGATGCCTAGCGGATGCTAGCGGATGCAGAACGGACGAATTGGATACATTTCTCTGCTCAAAAGCTGGACGGATAGAGAGGAAGCAAAATGTATGCAGTGAGTACAGAATGGATGCATCGTGTTAATCAACGGAGGAAATCAACGGATGGCAAGTGTTTCTCTCCGTTTTACATCCTCTTTCCATCCGTTGGTGCAGTGTGACAGGGGCTTTATCTACACAGATCAGAAACAACTTCAGATGAGAGTCTGATGAAAGCAAATTTAAATAAGACTCAAAACCAAACAATACAAAGCAACCTTTTTTTCTTGCAGAAGCTTCTCTTCAATGGGACACTTTCCAGATCTATTGAACTCCAATCCCATAACCCGCCCAGAGTTGCTTTTTGTGAGATGGGCAGCCTTTAAATGAGACAAACAAAACAAATGTGACAAACAAGCAAACAAGTGAACATTGAAGCTTAGTTATTGATAGCTTGCTCGAAACCATGCTTTAATAATATATTTTTTTATTTTCTCCAAAATTAAGCATATTTCTTGTATGCATCTAAGTAGATGCCTCCTTGACATGTGAATTCCAGCTGTCACCAGTGACCTTGTAGGGTGATGTTATTACTTTAAAATGAGATTTTTGTCTTTTAGTCTGTGAAAGTAACAATGCTGTAAAGATTTCATGTGAGGCATAGCTTCCCATAGAAGCTCATTTCAGCAAAGTAAACTATTAATTAAAATAACTAATGTCAGCTATTTCTCAAGCTGACAGTTAACACAACACAGCTTTTGCTTACCATGAGGTACACGGTACATGGGAGATGTACTTCTATTCTATCCTAGCCACGTAGGGTCCATTATTAGACTTCAGTAGAGTGATAAATTAACAAAAAACATTACTGCAGTTTTATTAGTAGCACAGGAGCTTAGGGAAAATCCATCTGGTGAGCAAAGAGTGTTTGACAAATATAGGAGGAAACAGTTGTCACAAAACTGCACATTCAGGAACGATCTTGCCCGTGCAGAAAAAGCGAAGAATATTCAGCAAAGACAGTTCTGTCGATGTGGACAGCCTTCCTGAGTCCCATGCCCTCCAGATACGTTGCACAATAATGAACTAGCTATTTTGACTGGATCTAATGGGAGATCTAGAGGGCACCAGCCAGGTTGAGGAAGTCTAGAGTATAGCGCATGTGTGCAGGCAAATTAACTAGCTAATGTAGCATTTCGTTAGTGCCTCTCTCCTGCACAGTCGCTCTGCTGAGCTTCTCTTTTTCCTCTTACTGCTTGCAAATTCTTCTTCAACTATTCTCTAATTTAACTTGTTCTTTGGGCTTTAAAGGACAGAATCTCATATTGTAGTTCTGCTACTGAGCACTATTTATGGTCTCTTCTAGACTAAACTGTTAAAAGCAAAGTTGTTTGCTTTGAATTTTCAGCTCAAAGTTCTGAGTCAAATGCTTGCTATGTATGTAGTTTAGGAATGTTTATATTTAAATTTAAATGTAGACATTAAATGTAAATTTAAAATAATTTAAATTTGACATTTAAATCCTTTATGTCACTCCTCTGTGCCCAGAAATGCTATCTTTTGTTATCTGTTGAGTAGGCCCCTCCTTTTTTTTCCCACCAGGTTTGAAGTAGTCCTTTTCCTCTATGGAAGTGGGGTAACTCTTTTTTTAGCCTATTTGAGAAATATTTTCCATAAACCTCAATTTGCCAATTCCTCTTTTATGTATTTTGTGACTTTCTAATACAGGGGTGTCAAACTCACGGCCTGCAGGCTGGATGTGTCATGTGCTGGCTAAGCCCACACCCAGTTTAGTGAAGGGGAAAAAAGTCACATTATGTTACATGATGACACTACGATGACATGAGTTTAACACCCCTGTTCTAATCTGCTGTAACCTAAATAACATTTCAAGGTCATGACTGTTTTAGCTATTCTCCAGAGTTCACAATGTTGCAAATCAATAGATCCATGATTTCTTTTAAAGGATCTCTAATCTTTCCTAAAGGTAACAAAATGGCCATAAGCTGCTGTACTTCATAAGTGGGGAAAATTAGGACCAATTTTCAATGTAGATTGGCTCTTTTCTTTTGGAGTTTGGTCTTATCTGATATATTAGTATGAAAAAAGGAGAATGTGCAGATAATTTGTTCATTAAATTCCTTTCTAAATGGCAGCTGGAACCAAAAAAAATTTCTCATGTCAACTTTGCTTTTAATAGTTCACTCTGGAAAAGACCATAAATAACAAGCTAAATTAAAGAATTCATTTGTGAAGGAGACATTTGCTTAGATACATTTATAAAACATGTTTTATTTGATGCTGGATACAAAGTCTTTATTATTTTCTCCACTTGGATGACCAAATGCATAGGATTTCCCTAGACATTTTGTTTTAAAGTTTATCTTCAATTCAACTCCACTCAGACTCACCTTTGTCTACTTTTTGTCTAATTTGTTTCTGTTTCTGCTCCTATAGAGATACCACAACTGGACCGCAAAACAGCCACTAGCTCTTTTATTAGTCTTTTATCTTCCTTATTCATTTTGATTTCCTTCCTTATTATTACAATTTGGTTACAAGAAAGCATTTGCTTAAACTGAAAAAAACCCATCAAAGAAGTCAATTTTCCCACTCGGTCTAGCATATAAGAGTCTATAGTTTTACAATTAAAAACAGTGAATACATTTATTATTACTTACTCGAAGGCTACCAACTTACACATGTCAACTCAAAAATAAGCCACATAAAATTTCATGGGACTAGCAACAAGAAAAATACACACATTGCTTAGTTACCTCTTACTGTTTGTGATCTAATTAACATCATTTGAGTAATTGTGAAGTAACTGATTCTGAATCCTTTTAAGGTCTTTTTATCATCAATTATAGGCCCCTTTTTATGGCTTTTAATTTTTTCAAATGTCAAGTTCTTCTTGGTGATTTTTGTGTTTAGATCAGGGGTTTTCAAACTTGGCAGCTTTAAGACTTGTGGACTTCAACTCCCAGAATTCTTCCTCCAGTCATGTTAGCTCAGGAATTTTGGGAGTTAAAGTCCACAAGTCTTAAACTTGCTTTAGATTATGAATCCAAAATATGTTTCATCTTGATTTTTATCACTAGTACAACATTTAGTACTGCATGATTATTGTTTTTTTGGTCTTGCAATCCTAGATATCCTCAAGTATTTTCTCCAGAAGAAATCAAAGGGATCTGTTTTTCTTTGTCCAGCCTGCCAGATGATGCAAGGTTTATGACTCATAGCATCTTTATGATGCACAAGGCCCTTCCCGCCTCAAAGTAACAATCTATGATTGTTACTTTGCAATCATAGTGTTGTCAATCAATCAAAATTGATTACTTTGCAATCAACCTATGCAAAGGATTTATTTAAAAACAACTTTTTGAAAATCAGAAAAAAAGGCTTAGGTTGGTTAAAATGAGAATATAAACATACATATACAATATCATATAAATAAACTTATAACTATTACCATATCATTTTCCTGATCCTTCTGAAAGCAGAGGTTGTTGGTTGATAGATATGGTGTGGTTCTTTTGCTACATTCTGCAAAGGAAGTTAGGTTGAAAAATGAATTGGCCTTTTCTAATCTTCCAAATATTTTGAAGCTAAAACTGTTAGGCAGGGGTGTCAAACTCAAGGCCTGTGAATCTGGACCACAAGGTGTTTAGATCTGGTCTATGGGGCTGCCCTCCAAATAGCAAAGGACCAGCCCATGGCACCTCTGCCAGCAAAGACGGAGCTTGGGAGGGCTGATGCATTTTCTCTGGCAGAGTGCTTGGGCCATTAGAGGCGCACCTGACACAAGTGATGTACTGGCCATGCCCTCCTGGCCATGCCTCCCCCGTGGTCAAACACAACCCTGATGTGTTCCTCAATGAAATCAAGCTTGACCCCCTGCTCTTAGGTATCCCATTGAGCATTTTGTGATTTTCCCAAACCCATCTGACTTTTCCCATTTCGGTATGAACCTTTGACTTATAATTGCTTGTATTATAATGACATTCTTCTTTAAATAGTTGGTGAAAAAAAATGATAATGTCATAATTGACTCCATTTATTTGATTTTCTCAGATAATATTACACATCTCTTATATAGGAGCATGCAGACAGAAGCACAATGCTTGGAAATCTGCCTTAGGCTGGGTTATCGCCAACATTAAATGATAAGAGAGATTCTCTGCAAGCTATACCGTTTGGAAAAGAACATTACTTATTTAGCGATCACAGACAAAGGTCTTTTCAGCCTCACTCTCCACAGAATATCCCTTGTAGACAGTCTGTCTGAAAACAAAGACAAAAACTATACACCTTTAGACTGCAATGGTAACATCAGGAGGATTTGCTCCTATTCCTGTAAATATAGGGAAGTACAGCTATTAATGGCCTTAATTAGAAAAGGCACCAGTGGATTATATGTAGCATTAGGCAACAGAGTTGAAAAAGCTGCTTCTGAGATCACCCCAAAGCAATTTAGAGGCAAGGTGGTGCTCTAGCAAAGCGTTTGGAATCAAAACAATATTTTATTTTGATTTTTTTTTTATTTTACAAGGTACAGTCAAATAGTTCTTCTAAAAGCTCAGCTATAGATTATTAGGAATAAGGAAGTTTGCTAATAGCTCTGATGAAGGCTCTGCCCTCAGATTTACTGAATGAGCCCATATTTTTTTTTCTTCAGGAAAAGAAATGGGAAAGAAGATGAGTAAAATTGCCAAAATGTTGTTTTGCATCTATCTATATGTTAATTACTCTACTATCTTTTCTTCTGTGAGATTTACTTATTTATATATTTCAAGAATGTTTACCTCTACCATCCACTACAATTCTCTGGGAGGCCTACAACATTAAAAAAATAAAAATAAAAAACCACCTCAATAAAGCTAACGTTCCCATTGCCAGTAGGAGGGGAACAAAATTTATGTCACCCTTAGTATCCACGCTGTCTACTAGCTTTGACCATCCTTGACTTGTCAGTGAAGCCCAGACAATAAAGTATAAGATCTTATCGAAAAGATAAAATATTTTTTGCTGATTCTGATCATCATCATTTTCATTTAACGACCTCATAATCCCTGGCAAGGTGGAGTTTGGGCAATTGAATGGAGCTAGCAGAGGGTTTTAATGGCTGGATGCCCTTCGTGTCACCAATGTGGAATTTTATTCAGCAGATAAATTCTCAGTGTGTTCAGAGAGAACAATATCTGCCTCTACCTAGGATCGAATTCACAGCCTCCTGATTGCTCCACCTCTCGGCTACTGTACCACTCCTTTCTGCTGATTGTGATGCCTAGGCTAAAACCGACTAAGCACAGTTTTTGCTAGGGAAATTGGCAAATATCAATAATTCAATTAAAACTAAAGAAAATCCAGTCAAGACACACATTTTTTGCACACACAATAGGCTTCCGCCAAACCAAAATCCATCAGCCAAAATCAAAACCTGGACTCAGAAAGAGGCAAGATTGCAAAATGCTGCCAGGTGAGATACCGTAATTCCTCCTATCAGACCCTATGGAATAGATTCATGCACTAACTCAAATAAAGTATGGGCTTTTTATCAATGTGTCCAACCTCTTTTATGTGTGGCCACTTTCATTCACTAAGTGTCTTTTCTGTGGTCTTGCTGTTGAATAAACATTACCTCTGCTTCAAGCAAGTTCTTTTGGGAAACCTAGCTCGGAATTGGACCATAATTCTTCTAATGCCATTAATGGGGATTTTAAAGGTATATTATGGATCTAAATGAACATAGGCCCTTTATATTTCTTCTTTCATGAGACTTCTTTTTAAATCATAATTATGACAAAATTTGAGGAGGAATTTCAAGAAAGTTATGGAAACCAGCTACTACAAATGGGGTTATGCAGATGAGTGAAGGTAGGGCATGATTTCAATGCAAATTATCAGAGATGTGTCTCTCAAAAACTCAATGGATATATGTTGGGAATATATTATAAGTCATTTTGTACCCCATGGTAGAAGAAATGTGCAGTAGAAGTGTGATGAGATGGTGAAAGAAAATGGAAGTGATCATTTCAAATTGAATGAGAACATAAAACACATTAACCCATTGTGGTGGCAGGATCTGAATTTGTATTCTTGGAACTTAGCAGATCCCTGTAATCTAATCAATGGGCATTGAGTTGCCAAAATGAATGGCATCCAAGTTTTCCCTGGAAAGATACTTATTTGTTTGTTTCATTATCAAATTTAGAAACTATCCATTTCTCTCATGGATATATCACAAGTGTCTTTAAATAAACCTTATTTGAAGGAATTGTATTGAATGTGAGATATTGGAATGAATGTGTACAGGTGCATCAAAGGTGTTTTTTCAAAAGGCAACTGGACTGTATTTTCCTTGAGAAGACCTTTTGGATAGAACCTATGATGTTTCTTGGATGAGAAGTAAAATGTCTTCCTCAGGGAAAAAACAATCCAGTTGTCTTTTGAAAAAGTACCTTTGAGACAACTATGACCTGCGTGACTGAGAATCTCTACAGACATGTATATAGTAGTTGTATTCTAACAGGATCAATCATAGGATTAGACCATACTGACAACCTCAACTGGCAGATTTTGAAGAAACCTTTTTGAAGAGATAAGTAGAGGGTGGCGCATCCTGAACCATTTCCATCCAGGTGCAGTGGATGATACCACTCTATCACTATGGTTAAAGTAAAGCTCAATTACCAGTTCAGAAAACTTCACTGAATATGTCCTTCAACTTAGACATCAAAATACTATCCCTTCTTAACTACAGAAGAAGAGGATCTGCTCAGTTTTAGTTTCATCATATAGTTTATGTATCTATGTCTGTGACTATTTATATCAGTATGTCTCTCTGTGTGAGTGTGCATGTGTGCACATATATCTAGCAATTAATCTTTGGTACTATAGGTCATTTAGACTGAAAAAAAGAGAAAGAAAATAAAGAAAATACAATTTATAGTTGTATCAAAGGAACAATATGAATTTGTTTCTGGATTCAGGGACTGCAAAAGTGGCAGATGGTTATTTTATTTCTCCTGTGGATCCTGTACTGGGCAGCTTTGATTGACATAAGTGTTGGTCTGAATTATAGATTTGAAAAAGTGGACAACTGAAAAAAGTTTGTTTTGTCTTTGAAAACTATAGTAGAAAAAGAAAATGGTAATGTTTTTCACCTGCAAGGCACTCGAAAAATTACACAGGTCACCTCCCAATGCCTTACTGAAATAATAATTATGATGAAATTAGGAACCTGTATAAAGTTTTCCACCTGTCTTTTTTTTCACTTTACTTTTTTTTACTTTTGCAATTTTGACACATTGTTTTTTGATTTTGGTTTTAACATTGAAGTTTAGAATATTTAATAGTAATGCCAATTAAGGCATTTAATAATATAGCAGTATAACTTTGTAGAGAATAAAAATTAAGGGGGAGAATGTATCAATGGCAAGAATCAAGGAAAGAGAAAGAAAGGGTTGATGCTTTATAGGAATTAAAGTTATAGTTTTGTAAAGCAAAGAGAATGGAATATAATGGACAAAGATGAGTTGATACGAATGCATGAGTATAAAAGATGGTTATAAAGATGTATATATATATATATAAATGTAAATAGAAATAATATGCAGCTAGCACTATACTAATAACAAGGGGAAAAAGAAAATGAACTGTTATGTTCATTATGTTCATTAACTCTATACTATCTTCATTAATTCTGTGCTATAGCTTCTATGGCCAAAATGAGGGCCAAGAAAGTTGCATCAATTATTTTTAATGTTTATTCAATAAATTTATTTTTTAAAAAAGAAACTGGGGAGGGGATGAAAAGAACAATTACATAGCTCACTTCATCTTCTCTTTATTACAGTGTAAAAATATATATTTTTACAAGGTAAAATAAAAACTGAGAGTGTTTCAAACGTTGAACCAAAGATGGCTGAATATAATAATCCAACAATATGGAAAAGTTCTTGTGAGGTCGAGAATCTTTAAGGGTGAGATTTTAAGTAATCCCTGGATAGAATAATTATAGCAATAAAACTTTTTGGACCATCTATACTTGCTACAATGAGAGTTAAAAACAGGAGATATTGATGAAGGAATGAGAAAGAAAATGCATATTGAAGGTGATAATAGCAGAACATCAGAAGAAGCATAAACTTCAGCCATCACATTAATTGCTATACTATCTGTTTAGTGGGAAGTTATCTGTTTCACATTTAATAAAAAGCAGAGGTTATTGCAAAGAAAATTACTAGCAAAGAATTCAAATCATTTCAATAAATATGGAACTATACATTACAGTTAACAAATAAAGTAATTCTGTATAGATGAGTATAAACATTATATATGCACATACTTATATTCCAAGTTGTGAAGAAATGAAAACAACCTACCTTTAAAATTAACCTGAAGACCACTACTCATAAAGATTAATTTAAAAAAAGATTACAAATTCTCTATTTTTGTTGCTTTGAATTTCCTTAAGCAATGAGTGACTTTTTCACAAGCCCATTCAAACATTTAATTTAAGTTAGAATTCACCTCACTTTACCTGAAATCAATGTTGTACTTGTCATACTGATTTCACAACACACATTTACCAATACTTACATTAGGTCTTTCTATTATTTTCCTGTGTAAAATATAAAATTGTCTCTTGGGCACACCAGAGTAACAGGAAGAAAAAATATTCATTGGTGACCAAAAGCACTGTTTTGACAATTCATATTATTCAAAAGAAAAGAATGTACTGTGAAAGACATTAAATTTTAAATAATGAAGTTGATTATAAATTAAAATTAGACTCTGTAGTTTTGCAGCATGGATACAGTGTGGTGATGGAGGTAGCTTTAAAGATTAGACTGCCTCAAAGAAGTTATTCCCCCTGTCCCCTGGAATCATATTTATTGGAAAATTATTCTTATGGTTTTTTTCAGCATTAAAAGTATTCAAGGTAATGTTATATCTTCCTACATTCCCCAGGGAAGGGGCAAATATTTCCTAACAAAAGTTATATTAACTGTCAGCCACTGTATATATATATATGTGCTGTTTAGCTTCCTTCGGGTATTATCCCACGTCATTGTAGTTCTGACGTTCAGCAGAATCTCATCTGCCATCATCCAGGCTTCTGTTACTGGGAAGTGTGTTCTCACAGTCCTCTGTTTCCAAAATTTGAATTCAAATCTTGAAACGAGGAACTGTGAGACAACACTTCCAACAGAAGCCTGCATGATAGCAGATGAGATTCTGCTGAAAACGTTGCCTACAACTTTTAACAAGAACGACAATGACGTGGGATAATACCCGAAGGAAGCCTAAACAGCACAAATGTAAGTATACCCGCGAAGACGCTTAAAAAACACAACACACACACACACACACACACATATAATATACTATATATATATAATACTAATCATATATACATATATATGGTGTTTTCTGAGGTTTTCACGGTATTTGTATGTGGATCTTTTGGTTATTCGGGTTTTTCTCTCCCCCCCCCCGTGTAGAATGTAAGCTATTCTAGCAACGTTTCGATGAAGTCTCATTCATCATCTTAGGCTTGTTTCTGCAGCTCTGTGCTCTCAGAGTAATTACTTCTCAATTACTCTAGAAGCACAAGCTGAAGAAACAAGCCTGAAGATGATGATGAGGACTTCATCGAAACGTTGACCTAGATACTTCCAAGTTCTACGCGGAGCAAAACCCGAATAACCAAAGATCCACATATAATATATATATATATATAATTTATATATATATATCTGTGTGTGCTTCCTTTGGTTATTATCCCACGTTCATTGTTGGTGCTGTTTAAAGTTAGTAGCAACGCAGCAGAATCCCATCTGCATTCATAGGCTTCTGTATGGATGTGTTCTCACACAGCTCCTGGTTTCAAATTTCGAGGCTGGTTCCATTCTGATTGGCTAAAGGAGACCTGGGGTCTGTCCGTTCACTGCGACTGAGTTTGATTTGATTGGCTGTTTCTGGTTTCTTCCTGCTCTGTTGTGTGCTTTGATTGGCTTGGCAACACTCTGTATCCTGTTGTTGGGAGGGCTTTTCAGTGCAGATTTGGCTTCGTGTGTATAAGGACGGCTGCTATCACCCCTTTAGCAAGCTAAGGTTTCACCTGGGTGCCTGGTGGCGGGCGGTGTTTGAGTTAGGAGCGCACTCACATTGTCTATTCAGAGGGAGTCTGTCTGTGCTCAGGTGTTTGTTCTTTTGTGGTGTGGAAATCTGTTCTATTAAGAGTTGCAGGTTCCAAACTGGATGGACAGTCTGCTGGAATCATCTCTTTCTATGGCATGCTTTCAGGTCTTCATTTTCAATCTCTTTGGCTTCTCTTGATGATTTCTGTGGTTTGGGGTTTCTATAGTGGCTAGGGTTTTAGTGCCATTGAAGTCTGACTGTGTGACCTGTGGTTTTTCATGTGGTTGGACTAGTGAGGAGTGTGTTCCAGCTTTTTTACTGCATTTTTGTTCATCTAGGCGGGTACTATTCTTCTATTGGTCTGTCCAATGTATGTGGCGGGCATGATGTACAGGGAATTTTCCATATATACCTTGGTTCCAGGTCAATTTTGTCTTTTGGGTTTCCAGGATGGCTGCTATTTTTTTTTTGTCTGTTTTGAAGGCAGTTTCTGCTGTCGGTGCCTGTGGGTGCATTGTACTTCTATTTTATCTGTAGTACCTCTTATGTAGGGGCCAAAACAGCTGTTCATAGTCGTTTAGGTCTTCTAGGTCTCTGTTATGGTCTTGGTGTGTTTTTGTGGATTCAAGCTGGTGATTTTGTTTTTTTTGGAAGCCATTGGGCTGTCAATACTTCAGATCAGGGGTGCATAGTTCAGTCCTTTATATGCTGTTCTTATCTTGCCAGGCGTTTTGGTTCTTGGTTAATTAGTGTTTTCGCCACGGAATTTATCTGTGCTGGGTGGTGGTGGGCATTGGGCTGTGAGGTAGCGGTGTGTGTGTGTTTTCTTTTGGTATATGGTGTGTCCCAGTGTGCCATCTGTTCTTTTCTAGATTTAGTACATTTAGGAATGGTAGTTTTTTTTTTTTTTCCGTTTCCAGGGTGAACTTGATATTTGGGGTGGTGCTGCTGTTTAGGATGTGTTTAGGAATTGTTTAGGGTTCTTTTCCATGGGGCCAAGTCACAAAGGTGTCATCGATGTATCTTAGCCATAGTTTGGTTTTGTGGGTGGCATTAGCCAGGGCTCTGGGATCGAATTCTTCCTACTGAACAGGTTTGCAATGACGGGTGCAGTGCTGATCCCATAGGGCCTCCTTCAAATTTGCTATGTATCTTTTCCTTTGTATATGAAATCATGTGTTTGGTTGGGCAGCGTTCTGTAGTTTCCATGAGGTCTTTAGCTGCGTTCTCGGTATTTAGTTTTGATTGATTCCAATGATTTTCTTTTATCGGCTTGAGTGTATAGTGAAACCACTGCGAAACTTTACAAGCAGATCTTCTTGTCTAGCATGTAGCTCTTTGATTATTCTAAGAAGTGGTATGAGTTTGTACATATGAAGCTGCGGTTTCCAGCATGGGCTGTAGTTGTTTTGCTAAGTATTTAGCTAGGTTTTGTAATTGTGCTCCTATGGAGGCTGACTATGGGTCTGAGAGGTATGCCTTCTTTGTGTATTTTTGGCGAGGCCGTATAATTGGGGCATTCATAGAAGATTTTTCTCTTTGGGATGATCGTCTGTTGGATTTCTTTGCTTATGTGGCTGTTTATAATTTTCTTCTTGGTTAATTTTTCCAGATTTGTGGTTGGGTTCTGTGTGTTATAGGTTTGTATGTGAGTCTTGGAGTAGGTTCTGTCCAATTTTGTTTTCATAGTCTTTTCTGTCCATTACTACTGTGGCATTTCCTTTGTACTGCTGGGAGTATTATTATGCTGTTATCATTTTTTTCAGGGTTGTAGTCGCTCTGAATTCATCTTTTGCAAATTATTTTTTTGGTGTTTTCGTGCTGTGCATAAGATGTGAGTAACCTGGTGTCTTATTCTCGTCAGCTTTCATTCTGTATTTAATTTGTTAGGCTGGATTTCTACTGCACATATTGATTGGATTCTGTTGGGAAGGGGATTTTTTTGCGGTGCTATTGTCTAATTGAATCCTTTGGATAGCGACATCTGCTTCTGTTTTGTTAGTTCCCTGTTGGAAACGTTGTATACTAATTGTTTCAGCTGTGATGAGTTGTGGGAGGTTTCTTGTCATTTTCTAATTTTTTTAGTCTTTCTTGAGAGTTTTTCATTTTTGTAAGTGGTTTCAGTTTCAGCTTCTCCAAGTTGTAAAGTTGTTTTATCTTGTATCCCAAAGTTTAGAGGGTGGATTTTGCTGCTCAATTCCAGGTGTATAGTGCTAGCAATCTTTGTTTAACTGATCTAGTTGGAATCTTTCACTGTGAACTTTCATTTCTGAGTAGAGCTATCTCTTTTCTTTTCAGGATACGTTTGGTAGCTGACTGTGTTCTTATGAAATGTTAATTTGAAGCAGGTTGGTTGTTACATTTGTTGTTTCTCTGCAGCTGCATAGGAATTTTATAGGTCACATTAGTATTCCGTGCTTTCTTTTAAACTTCCAGCTTCTCATAGCTTTTGACCCAAAATTTGACCAGCAGTGTTTGCCAGCCAATCAAAGCCAACAAAACAGACAGAAGAAACCAGAAACACCAATCAATCAAACTCCAAGTCCAGTGAACACAGACCAAAGACTTCCAAGCCAATCAGGATAGACCAGCCATCGAATTTGCAAAACCAAAGGCTGTGGAGACCCCACATCCATACAGAAGCCTGATGATGCAGATGAGATGTCTGCTGAACATTTGCTACAAACTTTAAAAGCACTTAACAATGACGTGGGATAATACCCGAAGCGGAAGCGAACAGCACACATGTAAGTACCCGCCGAAAGCCTTTAAAAAAACCAAACAAAATATATATATATATATATATATATATATATATATATATATATATATATATATATATATATTTAATATTGATTTGGTTGCTTGACCCAAAGTTTGCAGAAGCCAGTAGATAGTGGTTACAGCTCTTCATCCTACAGCGCTTAATGCTTGTAAACCCAAAAGGGCCTTTTTGTACTTGTCATTTACATGACTTTCCAGAATTTTGCCATATCCCTTGATCACACTTGGCTTCCTCCTGTGATTTTTTCTTCACTTTTTAGTTACAAAAAATAAAGAAGCCCTGCCAGATTGGGAAGTGGGTGCATTTTACCAACTTCAGCTTGTAGCTTTTGCTGTTTGTCACTTGAAATGGTCTCCATTCATTTCTTCCATCAGTGGGTGGGTGGATGGGAGTGGGCTTCCTATTGAACTATCTTTAAGATAGATGAGATTGGGATAAGTAAATACTGAAGAGCCATGGTTCTCAGTACTTGTGTATATTTTCTTCCCTAAGTCTCTTTTGGTTGGCAGATCCTGCCAAATCCTTGCTCACAAATAATTATAATGGCAATAACAACTGTATCAACTTCAGATCTCCTGCCCTATGAGAAAGTGAGGTTGGGATTTCTGTCTATGTTTTGGAAAAGCAGCTGTACCCAGGAAGAAATGCTTCCCCCTTTTTTTGTGCATTAAAACATTGAATCATACATTTATCACAAGCATTCGAGCTGGTGCCGCAACTGATTGTGATAATTGAACCAATTACGGCATTTTCAAGGATATGTGATGTAAAGAGACAGCCTCATCCTCTTCCTCAAATCTTTTGAGCATACAAAAACAAATGCAAAGACAGATTGGCAAAAAAAAGAAAAGAAATAAAGTTCTACAACATTATCTGAATGGATAAAAGAGGAAGGAATACAAAGTTGTTTTATTTGATCAAGGTTGTTAGGAATATGAGTCTCCTAACAGGTATTTGGGTTAGAAATATATAAACCAGGATAAACATTTTAAGGCCCTGTCACACTGCCCAACAG
>BHFT01048025.1:0-20363 GCA_004320025.1 Laticauda laticaudata | reverse complement strand
GTTCGTTGGCAGGATTTTTTCTCCTACCTGAATTGTGCCCTGTCACTCACCTCCAGTGCCCCCCTGCTGCCTCTTAGCACCCCCCTGCCAGCCCCCTTACCTCTCAGCACCCCCCTAAGGCATCCCACTGCCCCCCAGGGGCCAGTACCTCCCACTTTAGAAACCACTGGGTTAGATGCTCAATTCTTCCTGCTGGTCTTTCTTTAAAATAGCTTTCTTGCCAAACGAGAAAATATCTGCACAATCTCAAAGTTTTCTAGATGCAAACCTATACAAAACCAAGATTTCACACAGTACTTACTTCGTGCCTCAACTCTAGCAATTTTTTTTTAAATTTATTTATATATTTTCTCTTTACATACAATAAATGCTTGGTGAACAGTGTACTGTTTGGGTCAATTTGGTTATATAATAATACTTTTTCAGTTCCTAGTTTCTACCTCTATTTCCAACCATTGATGAAACAAGTCCCAAGTTAAAAAATATTATGTCTTCTTTTTCTTTTATCTTCAGTGTTAGTCTATCCATTTCTCCATAGTCTAATTATTTTTAATTATATCTTCTTCTGTAGGTGTTTCCTCATTTTTCCAGTATTGTGCAAATACAATATCAAATCTACATTCTTTTTATCATATTTTTCTGGTATTATTCCTCATAGAAATAGCTCCAGTTTATAATCTATGTGCTGCCTTAACATTTTTTCTAACCATGTGTGTATTTTTGTCCAGGAATTCTTTTGGAAGTTAGCAAAGTCCACATTTTGGACAGAGAGAACTGCTGGTTTGAAAGAGGGGTCAAATTTGAACAACTGTCTCTTGACAGAGGGGGAGGGATATGACATCATCTATCTCCAGTTTACAACACAGTCCTTTCAACAGTTCCAAGAAAACTCCACACCCATTTGCACCACTCAGGTGACCATGAGGACACAGATAAATCTCCAGGTGGCCTTAACAACTCACTAAAGAATGCAAATGACTAGGTGAATCCTTCCATTCTCCACTATCCAGTCAGAGCTGAAGAAGTTTCTTGGAGGAAAAGCAAAACGTCTTCCAAGAAAATCCAGAAAGTTTTTGAAAAAGATTTGAAAAAGCACTTTTGGAAGTAGGAATTCAGCTTTGCTTTTACCAGATTTAATCTTATTCTTTTACTTCTAATCTATTTCAAAACCAAGGCTACTCTTCAGATATATCCTCAATTCAATTGGATCTTATAAACATGAAAATAAAATTGGATTGATGCATTGGTAGCATAGGTATTCCTTGACTTGTGACTATAATTGGAGCCAGAACTTCCATTGTAAGTAAGGTGGTTGTTAAGGGAGCCGTGCCTGAGTTTACCTTTTTGCCACAGCAGTTAAGTGAATCATGGGTTTGTTAAGTGAATCTAGCTTCCTCCATTGACTTTGCTTGTCTGGTTGGGAAGATCACAAATGAGGTTCTCATGACACTGTAACCATTGAAAATACAGGGAGGTTGCCAAGCATCTGAATTCTGATCACATGATCGTAGGGATGCAGCAATGTTTACAAGTGTGAAGACCAGTCAAATTCACTTTTTTAGTATAACTTCAACTGTCTTTCAACTGTCACTTAATGAAAGGTCCTAGCTCAGGGACTTAAAACAAGGAGAGAAGCAACCTAGAACTAAGGAGAGATTTGCTAACAGTGAGAACAATTAACCAGCTTGCCTTCAGAAGTTGTGTGTCATCACTAGAGACTTTTAACAAGACTGGACAACCATTTGTCTGGAATGGTATAGGGTCTCCTGCTTGAGCAGGGGTTGAACTAGAAGATCACCTAGGTCCCTTCCAACTTTGTTATTCTGTTATTCTGACAACCTATGTATCTTCTTTCTTTCCTCTGGATCACTGCAAAATTTTATGTAGGTTTTTAAGAGCATGTTTAATTTTGACATCTCTTGGTAGAACTAGAAAATATTTCTGATTGAACAATAAATATCAGAGATAGTCAATCTAGTATTTTTTAGATATTTAAGACACTTTCTTCCATAATAACAGTCCCTCTGAGATTGTATTATTATTGCTGTAAGTTGGTCTAAACATTAGTTTTTTTATTATTTATTTATTTTTATTTGTCAAGTGATTATAAGATAATAGGTAAAAGAATAAACATAGTTATGAATACATGAAATGGATACACATAAGAAAAATAAAAATAAACAACAGGACAGGGATGGTAGGCACGTTGGTGCGCTTATGCATGCCTCCTTAGGAAAGGGGTGAGATCAACAGCAGACATCTAAGGTTAAAGCTTTTGGGGTTTGGGGAAGAAACCACAATCTTGTGGTTTCTTCCCCAATTGAAACCACAAGATTGTGCACAAGATTGAGCTTAGCTGAGAAGGGATAGCTTTCTATATCTCCATCATGATATCCATAGAAAGAAGGCAACAGAAGTACTAATGGTACATTTTATTTATTTATTACATTTTTTAAAAAACTGCTCATCTCCTTATGAGATTGTACAATAAGATGTAGCTTATATTATGATATTATATCCCATCACACTGGGATCATCACAGTTTGGAACAGATATTTATTATTTCCATATACAGTGTTCTGTAAGGCAGATTTTTGGGCCTGATCCTGGGGCTAAGGAAGAAACAGGAATACCTCAAAAATATGAGTAGATTGATATTTCTGTCAGTCTTACTTGGGTAAAGAACACTTAGTCTTTCAGTCTCATATTCAGGGGAAAAGATTCAAAATAGCTCTCAGAGCCCCCCTACAATGTATGGAAGAATCTTAGAAATTCTGGCATTCTACTAAAAGAATGCTAGAAGTTCTAAGATTCTGTAACTTTACCTTCCTGACAATAAACCTAAATAAAGACAGTTATTATGAATCTTTCTTTCTGAATTGGATTTTGCTGTCAGGGATTTGTCATCTACCTTGCAATCTTCTGGGGGGAAACTCTAGAAAAACCCTGTTAAAACGATTCAGACGTTCCAATAATACTTTAATCACAGACTTTAATTTTCTAATTTCTTCTTTTCACCATCCAACTAAGAAGTAGCAGAAGCACATCACTTAACACCATCAAAAAGCCACAAATAGTGAAAGGTAACAATGAAAGGAAAAGAAAGAAAGAAAGAAAGAAAGAAAGAAAGAAAGAAAGAAAGAAAGAAAGAAAGAAAGAAAGAAAGACGAGCAATCACAAGGCCCCAGGGTTCCCCTGAAAACAAGTTGTTCTATGAATTAAAAAGTGAACCTTTGTTTGTGATTCCGCTACCTTCCAGATGGCGCACGGTGATGCATACACCTGTTCGGTGTCAGCCATGATGCCCGATAGCATATGGCAGTTCACACATACTGCTCAGGCAAAGGGGAAACTGAGCCTTGTTGGTCACCTGGGCTGTTTTCAAATAGTGTGACAGAAGCTGTGGGAAATTTTGAATCTGACAGAAAACCGATGTTCTTCTTCCCGGCTGGAAGATGTAGATGCCTTCAAACACTCAACAGCTGTACCTCTGTGTTTCTACACTTAACAGAAGCAAAACATACACCAAAAGAAGAACCTCAGGCAAAAAAGGGGCCGTATTTTCAGGACTTCCTGTAAAGCTTCATTATACAATATAATTGGAAGGGCAGCCAAATTAGATCTGAACATTGGCATCCCTTTTAAAAATCCAATTCCCAAGTTGCTTAACTTTAAACCTCAGTGGTTTTACTTGGGTTTATTTGTATTTACATTTTTTATCATTTATCTCCAAAAGAAGCTATAATAAAAGCAATACAAATATAGCCTTCCAATAATACTACTCAAGCCTGTGAGATTTAAAATAGGAAATGACTAATATTATTAACACAACATTGCAAGATCTCTATATATAAATTCTGATTCATGTTAATGATAAATTAAAAATGGTTATAGTAAAATTCAGTAGACAATAGAGAATGAAAGAAGAAAATAATTAAAATTAAGCAACAGTAGCATAGGTATGTAAGGTATAAAAAAGATCCTCATTGGATCTATTGACTATTCCTAGCAATCAGTTCCCGGTGGATTTTATATGTTGCCACACAAATCGTGTTGATTTTAAAAGCTATAGAGGGATTGTAGTCTGAGACCTGGCAACTTTAAAAAGTTTTGAAGAAATAAGAGCATTTCAAATGTCTTTAAGAAAGGAACATTGAAGGAGAAAGCTTTCAACTTGTCCAGATTCACAAGGGCATACTTCTTCCAAACACTTTGTTCAGTAAATTAAAAGCCCTTCTGTTCTTTTGGGACTTCTAGTTGTGTAAAATACACTGCAGGTGATACTATATGACTGCAACTGTCAGCAAAAAGAAGATTTGGTGCCCTATATAAATCAGGCTGCCGCTCTTCTCCAGTGTATGCCATTTAAGAGCAGAGCTAGGCTTTGAGAACCCTGAGAGAAATCCTAAAGATACTGAATTTACCATCAGTGACCACTTCAATACAGATTGGGATCCATCTCTAGGGTGCCAAGTGAAAAAGAATAATCACCAATAACTTAATATAGATATATTTCAGCTACTACATTCACCCTCTCTCCTCCCCCCACATATCATGGGAGGCCTGGAATGCAGTTCTTAGAAATTAAGATGGGAGGCAATCCAAGGAAAGCAGAATTAGGGAAAGAACCCAACCTAACTGAGTAGTTTGCTTTAACTAATTTGAGCACACTGGAATTAAATTGGCCAGAGACATTCACTTTTAGGTAGAGAGTGCCTATCCCTGCACCAGGTGTGCTAAGAATCACCTTGTCTGATTTCTAAAGGAAGAGGGATTTTCTTTCTTCCTTTAATTTTCACATTTCAACCCAGCTTCCATGGTTATCTTAGACTGCTACTCTTAATTTTTAGCACTGACCAGCATTATGAGTGCTCTGTTTCTATATCCTCTGAGTTTTGGGATTCTGGCTAAAGACAACTTTGCATTTCTTTATTTTGCCTTCTGCTCTCTTCATGGATCTGGCTTGTTTAATTTGTTTATTTATTTAATTTGTTTTCCAGCCGTCCCACTGCAAGGCCATTTTACAGCCATGCTGAGATTGACTGATTGACCAGTATTTGAAGGACTGCCACAGAGAGGAGGGGATCAAGCTATTTTCCAAGGCACCCAAAGGCCAGACAAGGAATAATGGATGGAAGCTGATCAAGGAGAGATTCATCCTAAAAGTAAGGGGAAATTTTTCTGACAGTGAGAACAATCAACCAATGGAACAGCTTGTCCTTGGAAGTTGTAGGAGTGCCATCACTGAAGGCTTTCAAGAAGAGGTTGGACTGTCAGAAATGGTGTAGGACCTCCTGCTTGAGTAGGGCAATTGGGCTAGGTTACCTACAAGATCCCTTCTAACTCTGTTAATCTCTCTCTCTCACTCTGATCGATTTAATAAATACATGTACAGGATACACATCTTGGATACATAACTCTGTGTAGCTAACAATAAGCCATAAGGCTAGCAAGGTAAGGACAAATATTATTTCTTAGGGGATGATGTTCCAGATGGTGGTGCCGTGGCAGAAATGATTGGTTAAAATTACTAAGAAGGGTAATGTCCTGGTAGTATACCTCATGCCTTGATTATCACCTGGTTTGGTTTATTGCAGTGGTCTCCAACCTTGGCCACTTTAAGACTTGTGGTCTTTAACTCCCAGAATTCCTCAGCCAGTTTTGCTTGGAAACTTTAAGACTTGTGGACTTTAACCCCCAGAATTCTGGGAGTTGAAGTCCACAAGTCTTAAAGTAGCCAAGGTTGGAGACCTCTGGTCTATTGGACCTAATTATAGTTGAGGGGGAGAGGGAAGCACCTTGGAAACATCCAAAGACTGCTGCTGGTACCACATGCAATGGCTAGCCAAATGAAGAGAGTAGTAAGGATGACGGATGAAATTGTTGGCAGTTCACTCCCTTCTTATCCAGGACATGGCATATAAGCGTTGCTTGAGCAGGGTTTGCAGGATTGTCTGGGATGCTACACATTCTCTTCAAGACCTGTTTTCATTGTTACCTTCTGCAGTATCCATAACAGATCCAGTCACAGTTTTGTTCCATGTGAATTCTCAAGCTTCCTCTTTCCGCTATGTATTCAAGTTGGACAGTGATAAATATTTATATGTATATTTATATGTTAGGATGTGGGTACATACATATGTATGCATGTAGCGTGTCTATATGTGCATTATGTACATGCACACTTTTGAGAGCAGGCCACACAATTTCATTTTTAATGTGTGCCAGTGTGCCCACAGGGGAAAAAAATAACAATAAAGGTTATTTTATCTTATCTAGTCTTCTGAAAGAAGAAACTCATCAGCCCCAGATCATATCAATATTGAAGCCACTGCATTGATTAGCAGTAAGCTTCTGGGACAGTTCTTTTCAGTACTGGACTATTATCATCTAATGTCTTGCAAAGGGTATGAAGCATGATCGAAGCACCTTCTCAATGGTAACCCCATGTTATGGGACAATCCACCACCCCCCCTTGGAAGCCTCCTCTATGTCCCTATTGTCAGAGCAAGATATGCCTATGATGTTCTGGGTGGTATATTGATTTTTATTCCTTCTCCTTTTTTTCCTCTCTCTTTCTTCCTTTTCTTCCTTCCAACTCACTAGACTAATTCTTTAGTAGGGCCTGCCATACTTATTGGAGTTCTTGCTTGTGTTCCCTCTTTTTATTTTATTTTACTGATTTTTATTAGTGATGCCTTTTAGTACTGTATGCTTTGGTGATTGATTTGATGGCAAACCATTGAAGTTGCTTTGGATAATTGTGGCATACAAGTTCAGTAAACAAATTCTGTTTTTATAAACCATTTGAAAACCAACATTTTGAACAATCCCTTAATTCTTGCCTTGCCTTTCTAAAGTACTTGATTAGCATTTTGGAATTTAACAAAATAGTGTGAGGTGAAGAAACCGTGTTCCTGAATTAGTCTTAGCAGATGGTCATGAGACCATCTGCTAAGAATTAGGCAATGTTTCCTTAAGGAGCAGCTTTCTGATTCCCCACCTGTCTTTGCAAACATGGAGGAGATTCTAACCAATTCCCCAGTGCTGTGGATTACAACAAAGAAAGCAAAGAAGCGACCACGCCGGAAGAGGAGACGAGATAAACGAGCGGGAATTTTAAACAGACTAAGGAATAGGGGGAAAAAAACTCCTCACCCTTCAATCTTCCTGACTAATTTATGCTCACTGGCTAACAAAATGGATGAAATTCATCTCTTAAATAGATGGAATTCTGATTTTCATAATTCAGCTGTTCTTTGTTTTACTGGCTTAATCCACAAATTCATGGGGACAACACCATATACATCCCAGGATTTCAGATGTTTAGATCAGACAGAATTGAAGAGACATCAGGTAAAACAAAGAGTGGAGGATTATGTGTATATATCAATGGTCTCAGCATATAACTATAATATATAAATTTTGTGATGAAAACTTAGAGTCTTTACACATTAACTGCAAGCCATTTACTCTCCATGTGAGTTCTCCTTAATTTCTTCCTAATAGCTGTGTATGCCTTCTCCACAAGCTTGTGTAAAAAAGGCGATCATGAACTTCTTGCTGATCAAATTATAGAGGCTGAAGCTAAACACCAGGTCCCTTCCCATCATTTTAGGAAGATCATATCAAGCCAAATTTAAGGAAAAGAGCTCCTTAAAATATTCTTCCAGCATGTAATATTGTTCCATCCCAGAGGCAAAATACTTTGCGACCACTTCTACACAACAGTAAAATGATGCTGTATAGGCGTCTTTACCACAAGACAAACTGTGGACATTCTGACCACTGCATGTGTTCACCTTGTACCGCCTACAGACAAAGACTTAAAACCATTAAGCAACGAATTAAATCAGTGAAGACTTGGTCGGATGAGGCAAAGCTAAAATCCAGGCCTGCCCTTGATTCACTGATTGGAATGTTCTTGAAGATGCCTCTGAAGACCTAGATGAGCTCACAGATACTGAAACATCATATGTTAGCTTCTGCGAAGACTTATGTGTACCACCAAGGAACCTGCAAATAATATGTAACAATAAACCTTGGTTCACAGCTAAACTTAAGCAGCTAAGTCGTTCCAAAGAGGAAGCCTACAGAAAAGGTGACAGAATGCTACACAACCAGGCCAGAAACGTATTAACAAGAGAGATCAGAGCAGCAAAAAGAAGCTACTCTGAAAAGTTAAAGAATCAATTCTCAACAAATGAACCAGCAAACATGTGGAAAACTCTTAAAAACATCACTGGCTTCAGCAAACCTCCTTCCCAGGCAGAAGAAATCAACAACTAGCAGACAACTAGCCAGACAAGATAACTCCTTCTTGCTTAAAAGTGTGTGCTGACCAATTTCAATAGATCACTAGAGATGTGATATGTTCCTTCCTGCTTCAAACATTCTACCATCATCCCAGCGCCAAAGAAGCCCTCCATCAAGGAACTGAATGGCTACAGACTAGTTGCTCTAATGTCTGTAGTTATGAAAATCTTTGAAAGGCTTGTGCTGTCCCACCTGAAAACCACCACGGACCTGCTGTTATATCTCATGCAGTTTGCATACCGAGCAAATAGAATTGACAGAGATGCTGTTAATGTGGTTCTACATTTCATCCTACAACACCTTGAATCTCCAAATACCCATGCAAGGATCCTCTTTGTAGACTTCAGTTCAGCATTCAATACCATCATTCCAGACACTCTTCTAAGCAATTAAACCAACTAGTGGTACCTGAACACATTTGTAAGTGGATCATAAGCTTCTTAACAGACAGGAAGAAGCAGGTGAAGCTAGGCGGAATCACATCTGATACCTGTACAATCAGCACAGGGGCCCCCAAGGCTGTGTGCTATCTTCACTTCTCTTCTCCAATATACCCAATGAATACATCACAAATAATCCATCTGTTAAAATACTGAAGTTTGCTGATGATACAACAATGATGGTCTCATTCGAGACAACAATGAATCTGCATACAGACAGGAGGTTGTACAACTTACCTCTGGTGTAACCGGAACAATCTGGAACTGAACACACTCAAAACCATAGAAATGGTGGTAAGACTTTAGAAGTATCAACAGTAGAGACCTTCAAATTCTAGGTTCTACGATATCACTTGACCTAAAATGGACACCTAACTTCAAAAATGTCATCAAAAAAGCACAACAAAGAATGTTCTTTCTGCGCCAACTCAGAAAACTCAAACTCCCAAGGAGCTGCTGATCCAGTTCGACAGAGGAATTATTGAGTCTGCCATCTGCACCTCTGTAACTGTCTGCTTTTGGTTCTGCAACCCAACAGGACAGATACAGACTTCAGGGGATAATTAGGACTGCAGAAAAAACAATTACTACCCACCTGTCTTCCATCGAGTAGCTGTATACTGCATGAGTCAAAAGAGGGCTGTGAAAATATTTACAGACCCCTCACATCCTGGACATAAACTGCTTCAACTCCTTCCCTCAAAGTGACACTATAGAGCACTGCACATCAGAACAACTAGACACAAGGACAGTTTTTTCCCAAAAGCCATCACTCTACTAAACAAATAATCCCTCAACACTGTTCAACTATTTACAAAGTGAACACTACTATTACTGTTAATCTTCTCATCACTCCTTATCACCCATTCCCTCCCACTTCTGATTGTAGATGTAGGACTGTAACTTTGTTGCTTGTATCCGTACGATTTATATTGACTGTTTCCTAGTATGATTTGATTGTTGATTGTATCCTATGACTGTCATTAAGTGTTGTACATTATAATTCTTGATTCTTAACAAAAGTACCTTTTCTTTATGTACACTGAGAGCATTTGCACCAAGACAAATTCCATGTGTGTCCAATCACATTTAGCCAATAAAGTATTCTATTCTATTCTATTCTATTCTATTCTATTCCATTCCATTCTATTCTATTCTGTTCTATTCAATTCTCGATAATAGCCATTTGCTGAGTGTCTTTTGGATCATATTTTTGAAGAAATATCAGGGTTCAATTTTTATGGTTGCCAATGAAACCCTTTGATCTATTTTGGATTCTTTTTCACCTCACTTTTTTCTCCACTTTCTGATTCCCCTTTGCCAACATGTAAAAGATTCTTACAGATAAATTATTGAGCAGATTTCCCCCCCTGTCCCTACTTCATTCCTTCTGGGCTTTCACAATGGTTGCACATAGGATTGTTGTTTAGTAATAATAATGAAAGGGAAGGTGATGGAGCAGACAATATGTGAAACATGCAAGCATTTTACAATTAAAACAGTTGTAACACTACAAGCTTAATATGCTACTTACATTTGAATTTCTTTTGAAAAAGAAGTATTTTACCCAAAGAGTATTCAGTTAGTCGTTCAGCACTTCAGTAATCAAGTTACAAAGGATTTTGTTGTGCCATTTGATTTAGATGTGCATGAAATTATGTATTGTTGTGCCATTTGATTTAGATGTGCATGAAGTTATATAGATTATATACCATCACACATCTGTGCATTCAAGGTACAACATAAATATGGAGCACATTTTTTTCTATTGTGAAATATCAAGGCTACAGTCATTTTTATGTTACCTTGATGAAATTAGGATTTTGGTTTACAAAGACACAATATAGCATTCCTTTAATATAACAAAGCAATAAGAATAGCATGAATTCAATTAATTACAGTTTCTTTTTGTGGTTAATTAAAAAGAATTGTATTAAATACAGGAAAGGATTTTTAAGTGGTCCTCTACAGACGTAAAGTGTGAATGTGATATTTTTGCTATATCATTTTCTAATAAGGACATTATTCTTTTGGCCCCCTGCAGGAAACCTGATGATTGAGGAATACACTAAAAGCAAAAAGGGGAAAAAACATAAAATTCTTTGGATAACTCACATGAAAGAGATGATTCTTGGATTAAACTCTGAGTACAAAACTAACTCATAGATATTATAATGGATAGTTACAAATGGATTATTATTGTACAGTTCTCCACTTTTGATTGTCTGCTTTTAATAGCTCCTTAAGGAGCTCATTAACAGGGGCTGGAGAAAGCTGAATGTTTCTTCACACGCTCTTCTGAAGGAGTCTTCTTTCAATATAATATATATTTCATCCAGATTTATTTCCGATAAACTTGTTATGGAAGGTGAGATCAGAAAGTGAGTATATACATGTAAAGGTGAAGGTAAAGGTTTTGCCTGTCCAATCGTATTCAATTCTAGAGGCTGGTAGTTACCTCCGTTTCTTAGCCAAGGGAGCCAGCATTGTCTGAAGACCTTTCTGTGGCATGGGGGCGCAGTGGTTAGAATGCAGTACCACAGACTAATTCTGTTGAGTGCTGACTGCCATTAATTTGGCAGTTCGATTCCCACTGGCTCAAGGTTGACTCAGCCTTCCATCCTTCCGAGGTCAGAAAAATGAGGACTGAAATTGTTGGGGGTAATATGCCGACTCTGTAAACCACTTAGGGAGGGCTGTGAAGCAACATATAAATCTAACTGCTATTGCTATGTGGTCAGCATGACTACACCAAAGTGCATGGAATGCTGTTACCTTCTCACTGAAGTGGTACCTACAGTATTTATCTGCTGGTGAGCAAGAGCTGGAGCAAGTAATGAGAGCTCACCCCATCACACAGCACTGGGGTCTCGAACCTGCGCTGTCAGGTTGTCTTTAATCTTTGAGCCATCGTGCCACCACCCCTCCAATGTGGTATATCTATATATGTATATATAAAGGAGTGTGTGTATGTATGTGTGTGTGGTTTTTTTTTTCCAACCGGGGAAGTCAAAGACAGAGAAAGATGTCTTTTGCAATCTGAAATACAATTCTTAGAATCTCATGTACCGTCCAGGCTGGGATTTTATTTTAGCTCCTGCATCCAGAGGGTACCAGAGTGAGCAAATCAGCCATTAGAATCCTAAAGCCATATAAAAGTATCTGTTACAGGAGGATAAGGAGCTCACTAAAAGGTTGTCTCATGGCAGCCATCTTCCCATAATTCTTCCACTCTCAGTTAAACAATATGGCTCATCTTCAACTCCAGCTAAAATTAACCTACCGAGAGTATAAATGTTGACACATTCAATGTAAGAACAGACAGCAACTAAAAGATTTTGCAAATGACAGGAAAACACCCCTACCTCATTTTAAAATACACAAGAAACAAGTAGATAACTATCAAATCAGTTGGACTAATAGATCAAGGTGTAAGAGAACATTCGTCTCATTTTCAAAGGATTGCAGAAAAACAGTTTTTTTAAAAAAAAAATCCACGTTGATGAATCAGAATGGAAATGTTTGAAAGTCTGTCACACGAAGATGTTGTGTGATATCTTTCCCAACCTGATGCTCTCCAAATGTGTTACAATAATTTATTTATTTAAACAATCTCTACTTCATCAAGAAGAGATTGCAACCCAGAAAACTTCCAACTAAAAATCCTTCTGGGTAGACTAGTCTGGATAGTTACAGTTTACTTCTGGAGTGAGTCAGAAGAATACTAATAAAAAAAACTATTTCTTCTAGTTTAGTTCAAGGACCTATTTTATCTTTCCTAAGTCCAAGTTCCATCCAGACATTTTGACCTTTAACTTCCATCATCTTATGTCTGATGGGGGTGGGAATTATAGATCAAAACTCAAAACTGAACCAAAATCTGGCGACCCAACTTGGAGATGGACTGGTATAGCTAATTTAGCCCTGTGCTTTCCACAAATACCATTAAACTGTGATTTCCTGAAATTTGGATTTTAAAAAAATGTTCAGTTCAGTTCTTAGTTCTTCTGTGGAATCAGCAACTGGCCTTAAAGAAATGGCACTTTCTCATCCATTTCACTATGTTTTGTTTTGGTTTTTTTGCAAAGCACTTGGAAGGACTATAAATTATAAGCCAATTTTATAATTAGAAGTTATAACTCAAAGATTTACAGGACAAAAGTGCATAAAACTAAGGCATTTACCTAGACTACTGATTCACTTCAAAATGTTCCATCAATGAACTTGGATTTTACCCCCCAAAAGGTATAAAAATATCTTTCTTCAAAATCTGTGCCTAGCTCATCAAAATTATTAATATGATATCTATCTTGATGCACTGCCACCTAAGTCAGCTACTTCATAGCCTCATGCCAGCATCATCCCTGATTTGATAAAATGTGATTTAGCTTTAAAAAATTTACAATCAGATCAATACCTTTCCCTGAGAAGACGAAGCCTTGATATTTTGAAACTTTAGAAATGTCCAAATAAATTGTTTAAATGTACAGAAACAAAAAGCTTGGAAAAGAAGCCAATTGTCTTGCTTTTTTAAAACAACACTTTTAATTAGTTCTAGGTTGAATTGATTTAAATCAAGATAATTCAAATCAATAATTTAAATCAGGGTTTAAATGACCATGGTGAAAGCACTTTAAATCTTTGATTTGTTGAAGAAGCCACAATTGCATAAGTTCACATATCATACTAACCCAATAAAATTGGGTAGCAAAATGGTAAGGTAATAGGTAAAAGGTAGCAAAATAGATGAGGTAATAAACAGAGCGCTCAGGATTCATTTGTGGTGTAGAAGGATATTTGGCTGTGGGAAGAAAAAAAAATGAGAGAAGGAGAAGGAGAGTTATCTAAAATGTCTACTTTCTTCATTCTGCTGATGGGAGTCTTCAGGACTGAGCAGAAACACTGTAAAATAAATATCTTCTGGATCAAATCCTCACTTGATATTATATTTTCATAAAAGAAAGATCATTTCCTCCCCCCCTTGATAATTTTTCTTTAACCGAGAGGGTCATTTTGAGTTTGCTGAGAATATAGCAATAGAGTCCAATGAGTTTTTTTTTTCTTCTGTTTTATCTTCTTGGGCAGGGGGTTGTCTTATATTCAGAGTCATCTTCCTTTAGGGTAAATGTAGTGCAAGCCATATATCTTTTTGTTGTAAGTGTTCTATGATGATGTACCCCAGGAAACAATGCTATTCACCGTGATAGATCCCAAAGCTAAACCGTCTGTTGGCTGAATGAAAACATTCTTCTTTGTAAGAGAAAATGGATTGAGGAAAAAAAAGGTTAGCTTTACCACCCCCCAGGTAGACTAAGTTTTTCATTGCTTCCTCTTCCCCAAAGCTTTCAAAGGAGGTTAAAAGTGGTTAACTTGTAAGCGTACATACACCAGTAAGTACAAAACCAGGTTCTTTGATAGGAACAATAATCCTATTCAGATGTATGTTTTTTGCAAGACAATTAGTGATGTGTTTGCAAATTTGAAGGAGTAGCTTTCTGCATGCAAAAAAAAAGGCATTAGCTATCATGCCCCACTTTACAAATCTGATTATTATGATCTTTTTAAGATATGCTCTTATCTTTAATATTTCTCTTATAAATAGGATCCCCGAGGTTAATGGCTTTTACTTATTGTAACAGTTTCTAAAATGCAACTTTTTTGCCCTTCACTGTCCTGAACTAAGGCATAGAATTGCTAAACGAACAGTATCAGTTCTGAGTAATGAATTACAGATAATTATACATTGTATATAAAATGATAACATTATTAATTTTTACCAGATTGAGAAAAAATGATCAAAAAACCCAAAGAAGAGTGATGATTTCTTTTAAAAGTAAATATACTTATTTTAAAAACAATAGGAAAATTCCTTATAGATCTGCTATAGTTGAAAACAATTGCAAATGTTCAGCATTTTCTTCCAAGTTGGCCAATTCAGAGAAGAAGACTTTGTCCCTCTAAAGTTAATCCAATACGTTCTCAGCCCAATAAGTCAGGGGTGTCAAACACAAGGCCTGTGGGCTGGATCCGGCCCATGATGTGGTCAGATGCGGCCCACGGAGCTTCCTGGAAAATGTAAAAAGCCGGCCCACATCATTTCAGCCCAGTCTACCTAATGCAAAGAGAAAACATTGGGCCAGCGTGGCTTTGGCCTGGTCTATCCAGTGTGAAGAGGAAACCTGCCAGCAGTTTGGGGAGTAGTCTCAAGCTGGCCACGCCCACCCAGTTGGCAACACCCACCCAGTCAGCCACGCCTTCTGTCCCCCCCAAGGTCAACCACTGCCCTGAAGTGGCCCTCAATGAAATTGAGTTTGATGATACCCCTGCAATAGATCTATGATCCCTTGGGTCCCTTTCTAGAAGTCCTAGGACTGCAATTGTAAAGTGAGCTTGGTCATGTCTTTGCGATTTGTGTCAGTCTTCAACACAAATAGTACAAACTCATTTGTCATTATTCATTCGTCAGATGCCCTCATTAGATATAAAAGCAGAAGAGGCTGATAGAACAAAAATATTTGAAATTTTAAACAGCAGCTATAAAGCAGCGTAATTCCAGAAGGCAGCGTTTGCATTGATTCTGAACAGCATACTGAACATAACCCGAGGGAGCTTAGAAAAATCAAGGGAATTCTCCAAAATGCTGTGCCAGATAAGAACGTTTAACTGGTCTATTCGGAAATCTGTTTTGGTTAAATGGAGCCCTGGGGAGGACTAGTTTCTTACTGTTTTAGTTAGGGGGATATATGTATACAATACACACACACCTGGAGTGTTTGTTCTGAATATTTAAAAACTGATTTTGCGTTGTGTAGCTTCAGGAACTTCTTCAAATATCTGCTGACATCAATATGAGGAACATAGCAATATGGTTTCCTAGTGGAAGCCAATCATATTCACGAATCCCTTGGATTTCTCCTATGACTTTCTTAAGTGTGAGATAACTTTATGTATATACTCAGGATCTGCCCATCAAAATACTGCTGCTTTTTTAGAATTACATTATATCAATGGAAGTTTTACCATTTTTTCCCTAAGTGAAGTCATCCAACCTCCAATGAAAGCAAATCTTCAATGAAAGAACAGCCAATAAGAAAATAAATAAACCCACAATCATTTATTTATAATATGCAATTGCTCCTTTGCCAAAATCCAAGGCATCTGTGAATTTTACTCCAAAATAGAGACAAATTTGACTTTAACTCCTGGATAACTTGTTTCTAAAAATGGAGGGCCAACAAATTATTGAGTTGTTTTGCTTAGTATGATTTGAAAAAGATATGGTGCCCTTTTTGTGAATAGTCTCACCCTCCATTTAGACTATATCCTAGTACAATGTGCAAAACATCAACTCTATTTTTTTGTCTCTTCATTTTTTTATGTTTCTTAAAATTATTTTGTCAGATGATGAGTCAGTGGGAGATCCAAAGTGAGCATGCTGTTTTGTAAACCTTGAGCTGGCTTATGAAGATATCGTCTAATAGCCAATATGGCTGGTTTTGCTTTTCAACGCAGATATGTGATATGAACACTAAAATAGTACCTATGCACAAAACCCACTTATTAATACAATTCACTGAGCTTTTAAGCATATGCACAAACAATTAAAAGAATGGAGAAATGTAGAGTTCTCATCTGTGATTCACATTACAGAAGACATCAAGTTCTGTATGTCAAACCACTCCTTTACTGGTGATGCAGAACATCATAAACAACTGCTTTTAATTTGCACGTCATAGAAGAACTCACTGAAGTAAAATAGCTATTAAAAGTATTCAACCAATAATATTTATTTCTACCTCTATATGGCGTATGTTTTTTTGTTTTAAATCACTGAACAGCTTAGCTATGTAGGGACCATAATGTACTCAGGGCTACCCAATGAATAACACAACTAAGCACGGATGATACCCAGATGTTCTTCAGGAGATCTAACAATCTAATCACAGTTCCATATTGTTTTACCATCTTATACTTATCAAGAATACTAAGCAGAATCAAGATGTTTATATTTAAAAGAGTAAGACTTAAATGTTACTTTGAAGTCCCAGAAAAACGAGAAAAATATCCATACATAATGACTGAAACATGGTGCGCACATCATATAATGGAATGCCGCAATCCAATCAAGACCATGATGCATATTTGTACCTTTGTGTTCGTTTTCTATTTCCCCCTCATTCTGAGCTTTAACTAAAACCCTCAAAGGAACCACAGATTACTCTCTCTGAAACATGACCCAGAAAATATTGTCTTAAGATTCTAGGAACTGTATTTACATATTAAGGATTGAGATTTGTTTCCACATCAAGGAAAATATTTTTAATAAATTATTCTTTAGTGAACAAAATGAACTGAATATAGGAGGATGTGGATGAACATATGCATATATACACAAAAACATATATGCCTCTGCTTGCCCTACCTCATATGTAGAGATAGCTCACTCTTTGTTTACAAAGATCCATATATACAAACTTCTGGACTAACTGATTCATTGTTCTTAATAGATATTTCATCAATCTCTGAAGAAATAACTTACATGAAGGGATTTTCCAACACTCCTTTGACATAGTCAAATCACTTTTTGAGTATTATTGGGAGTTTTCATGGGTCATGGACTAGGTTAGGATGATCTACCCCCTGCACCTAATGGAGCTTTTCAGGTTTCAGTCAGCTCCAATATGTTCCTTGCTGATCATTGGAATATGGAAACAATGGAATCGCTGGATAATTTTACCCCAAGTAGCTTCTCCTCCATTGCAGATCCCACTGGGTTGTAATAGGATGTGAGAATAACCTTGAGGAACAAGAAAAAGAGCTGCAGCCAAGATAATGGCAAAATAAGATGAATCGGAGTCCCAAACAAGAATGGAATTTGAGAAAACATCTTAGACTTGACCCTACCTAGTTTTCTTTAGAATAAAAGCAGGAGGGGAGAAGCACATTCAGAGTTGCAAGATCCTGTTTTTATAACCATATAATAAAGTTTTAGCATTCATAACTTTGATGTTCAAGTCTGGTCTACCTTAAAGAGCTGGCATGGACCTTTGGGATATGGGCTAATAAATTGTGGGAAATTAAACAAGTGAAGAAAATCTAGCATGACGGTGGAGGAAAATAAAGAAAGAATGTAATCAGTCAAAATGCATACTAATATTTGAGAGTTATTTATTTATTTTTAAATTTATATGCTACCCATTTTACTGTCAAGCAACTCAAATCTATGTCAAAAGGTGCAGTGAAGCACTCTCCCTTTCCTACTCATATTACTGAATGTCTGCAACTGTGATTCACATCATAATCTACACATATAAAAATATAATGACTTCTACATGGATTATCCATAAATGTAACAAGGAAACTTCCTTTGATCTAGAATGCTGGGATAGTAGATTTAGCTATGTCGTGGATTGCTAATAGCTTTCAGATCCAGTTGAAGGTTTTGAAGATTATCTTTAAAGTCTTGGTGGCCATATAAATCTTGGACCATGTCTCCTACATTGATTCCATTTGCCTTTTGCATTCCCTGCATACAAGGCTGAGAGTTCCTATTAAATAAGCATCAGCATGCTTTCTGAGTGGTTTCCTCCATTCTCTGTGACATCCCATCACTGAGATAGCAATTCCTTCCAACTTCTTAGCCTTTAAAAAGGCATTGGAGTGCTGGTGATAATAAGGGCTGCCTGAGTTAATTCTGATATACTTGTGGATTTATTCATATTGTTTGCTTTCACAGTAAACTGCCATGAGACTACAGAAATAAGTGGTATATTAAAAACAGTATGTATCAAATAAACAAATAGATGGATCATAACTTTTGATATTTTGACTCCGAGCAGCAAGTTATGGAGAAGTTGCAATATATTATAGTTGCTCACATATGGTGGTATGCCTTTAGCACTCAGGTTGAAATCTGAGATACTTATTTATCTGAAAGACTGCCTGATTCGAAAATTTTGATGTGTGGATGGAAGCTGTATCATGATGAAGGAAGTGTATACACTGGGAATCATTCAGTGAGTCTCTCTAACTAATAAAGAGGTTATTAACTTCAAGCTTTTGGGACATCAAATATCTCAAAGCTGTAGTTATTGTGGAATCTATACCGGATGGTGATAATAGCAGCTATAATTATTTGGATGATTGCCATCCTGCATTTGGATACTAATAGAGTTTTTTCGAGGAGACATACAGCATATGACTTCTTGGCATCTTATAAAGTACAAAATGATACTATTACTACACTTCACAAGGTATATTAAATCAGATGTTCTTTGAATTGGGTATTCAGAGGTGGGATTCTACCAGTTCACACCTATTTGCTAGAATAGGTTGAACCAAATTCTAAGCAGTTTGGAGAACCTGTTGTTAGAAGAAATTACTGGCCTAATCCTGTAAGGAAGGCAGGAAGGAAACATNGTTGCTTACAGAAACTGCCTCTCCGATAACCCTTATTACATTCTTGGCAGGACTAGACTTTCTGTCTCAAGAACGTCTCTGGATTCCCCCCCCCCTTCCTTTTCTGGCACTTTGCTTGTGTGGAATGACCATTCAAAGTTACAATGGCACTGAAAAAAGTGACTTATGACCGTTTTTCATACTTACAACTGTTTCAACATCCCCACAGTCATGAGAGGCCAGGTGAGGAGATGGTGCCTCCATGTGATATTGACTTGGCCACATCCAGCCAATAACATGACCACCAAGCCACATCCACTCAGTCACATGACCACCAAGCCATGCCCACCAAATAAGCCACGCCCACAGAACTGGTTGTTAAAAAAAAATTGAATCCCACCCCTGTGGGTATCCCTACCTTGGCCAGCTTTTCCTATGCCTCAGTGTCAAACTCAATTTCTTTGAGGGCCACATCAGGGCTGTGATTCACCTTGGAGGGGTTGGGCAGGCATGGCCAGCTTGATGCCACTCCCCAAACTACTGGCATGTTTCCTCTTTGCATTGGGTAGACTGGGCTGAAGTCAGGCTGGCCCAGTCCTTCCTCTTTGCATTGGGTAAAGCCCCATGGGCAAGATCCTATCACATCGCGGGTCGAGGCCTTGAGTTTGACTCACCTGTCCTATGCTTTTCCAAGGTAAGATATAGGAGATGACCAGGCTGTGCCCAATGGAAGGGTTAAACACATTGTCAGTCTTGAGCCCCTTCATGCCTACAAGAGATCTAAGTCCAGCCCACTGGAATGCCATTGACTCTTATCTCCCACCAATTTTCTTCGACCATTAGTAACACAGTTTCTGGCAGAGAGCTTAAGCTTACAATAAAACTTTATATTCATTTGAACTGCCTGGATTTCCTGATTTCCAGTGCTTGACAAAAGTTGAACATTTTTTTACTTATCATCCTCTATTTATCCTGGCTTAGCATACTAAGTCTAGCTGTGGCCAAGCATAGCCTGCCTAAAGAGGTCTATGCAATACCCTTCCTTAAGCCCATGTCACACTGAACCAAGGGATGCAAAGAGGATGTAAAAAAGACAAAAAAGCTTCCCAGCCATTGGTTAACGCGATGTACGCACTGCCTCCGTTTTGCTTCCTCTCTATCCATCCAGCATCCGTCTATTGACGTTTCATCCGCTCAGAAAGTTTTGGG
>BHFT01048023.1:0-13065 GCA_004320025.1 Laticauda laticaudata | reverse complement strand
TATTTATTTATTTATTTACCTTCCTTGTATTGCATCCATTCTCTAAGGTTCTGCATAACTGAATCTTGACATAAAAAAACATCTTCCCCAAAAATGTATTTAAAAATAGCAAAATTAAAAAGGATAAAAAAAACCCCAAGACATTGGGCTGGGCATACTTATTACACCAAATTGTACATGAAGTTAAATGTTTAAACTTGGTACTCTTTCGAGGTAATTCTGCCCATTATCGGTGAGACCTATTGGTTCCTCCATGATTGTTGCTTCTCAAGTGAGTTGGAGTGAAGTTAGTCCTTTCCCAGATGGATGTTAGAAGTAGTTATAGGCAGTCCTCAACATACAACCAGCTGCTTAGCAACAAAAGTGACGACAGACCTCCAATATCAAGTGAGGTACTAATACCACTTTATAAAGACTTAATAAGACCACACCTAGAATACTGCATCCAATTTTGGTTGCCACATTATACAAAAGATGTTGAGACTCCAGAAGAAGTGCAGAGAAGAGCAACCAGGATGATTAGGGGACCGGAGGCTAAAACATACGATGAACGGTTGCAGGAACTGGCCGTGGCTAGTCTAGTGAAGAGAAGGACCAGGGGAGACATGATAGCGGTCTTCCAATATTTGAGGGGCTGCCAAAGAGAGGAGAAAGGGGTCAAGCTATTTTCTAAAGTGCTTGTAGGCTAGAGAAGGAAAAATGGATGGAAACTGAACAAGGAGAGATTTAACCTGAAAATAAGGAGAAACTTTCTGACGGTGAGAACAATCAACCAATGGAACAGAAGTTACCCTTGGAAGTTATGGGAGCTTCATCACTTGACACTTTCAAGAAGAGATTGGACTCCCATCTGTCAGAATTGGTGTAGGGTCTCCTGCTTGGGCAGGGAGGGTTGGACTAGTTGACCTACAAGTTCTCTTCCAACTTTGATTATCTGTTATCTGAGGATTTTTATGACCGAGTTTTGAAGTTCCAATAGCTTCCCTCCCATGGTCATGTGACCATATGTTGGGTTTTCAGCAACTGGCCTGTATTTATAGCTATTTGCAAGGTCCTGTGGTTGTGTGGCCCCATTTTACAATGATTTTGCTGAAAACTAGCATTTATTTCCAGTTTTCAGCAAAACCTACCCAAAGAGAACAATGCATTCTCTTTATGACTGTAGCAGTCACTTTATGACTGACACCCAAAAGCTCATAAAATCAGATTGGTCAAATGGGTGATCCATTTAAAAATTATCATGATTTATATCTATAATGAGCAGACTCCATTATAATCATAAGTCAAGGACTATCTGTATTCCTGAAACCAGTGGGAAAAAAAGATGCCTATATTTATTTTGTGTACATGTTTTCCAACCAAGGCTTCCTGAGACATTAACAGACATATATTAGTCACAGAAACCTTTTGCTTTATTTCAATGGCTGTGAATTATAGTCATTCACAGCCCATAATGAGTCTCATACAGTTTGTAAATAGTCCCACAGAAGTCTGCCAAAGTCCTTTGGGATAAGTCTGATAAGCACGCATCTTTACCTTTCTTGAAATGCTGCCAGCTACTAAATTGCCAATTAGTTGTACAAGACCAAATGGCGCACAAATTCAACACAGAGCTTCAGGTTTCAAACTGACTAGTATGAACAAAGTTGCTTCCTGCAAAAGTTCCTGTCCCTTTGCTCCTCCTATATGTCTTATGGGGGGGCCAATCACCTCCAAGCCTTACTCCAGAGTCGCCCCTTTTTTCTTAACTGTTCTTGCCTCTGGCAGCTCTGCACATGAGCGCACTGGGAATAGGCTCCCGCTGTTCCTCTGCCTCACTGCTGTCAGATTCTGGAGGCTCCGGAGTCAGCACATAACTCCCAGATGGCCCTGGCCCCATCTCTGTATCAGATGCAGAACTCTCGTCGGATCCTCCCCAGACTAGCCCATGTTCTTCCCCAATGTCCAACTCTGCTGCCATCTCCACAGGCTGCCGGTGGACCACAACAACACACTCCATTCCACAATTCTTGTTGTTGCTGCTTGTTGTATGGAACTATGTATGGGAACCTACACAAGCTCAAATAATTACATGAATGGAAGATGTCAATACAGTTTTGAACTCATTTGGAAATAATCTTTTTTTTTTATCTGTCTTATATTAACTTTTTTTTTTAATGTGAACTGAAGTTGAACCACTTGGTTCACGGGTGCTTCAACCATTCCTGAACTTTTACTGACCTGAACCAAAACCCAACTGGAAAATTCAGCCAGATCTAGAAGCAGACCACAAAATGCCATGTCTTGAATCACTTGGCCCAGAGAGTTTCAAATTGGTCGCTGTATTCCCACCGAGATGCTTGCAAAGTTTGCATTCATTAAACTTTTTCCAATCCCTTTTGGTATGAGAATAGCTCATGATTTGGAAGGTGACTAATTATGAATCTGATTCATAAGCAGAGCGTTTTACTCACTGGTTGCAGCATCGCAAGGATGATTTCAATCAGAGAATCAATCATCAGAGCTGAGTCAACCGAAACATCCCTTTCCGGTTACCAGGTGTCTGTTCAGACACAACAATAGATATTCCACAAGTTGGAAAGCATCACAGATTCAGCAATCTAGTGAGTGTATTAAAAAAAATGAGCACCTTTGGATACTTTTATGGGGTCATAAATCTCATAACAGTCTGTAAAAAACAGCATTTCTTTTTTCTTATTCCCATATAAAGGTAAAGATTTCCCCTGTCTGGTCATGTCCAACTCTTCAGGGTAATGGTCATCTCTATTTCTCAGTGGAGAGAGCCAGCATTGTGTGAAGACATTTCTGTGGTCATGTGGCCAGCATGATTATACACCAAGGTGTGTGAAATGCTGTTACCTTCCCACCAAAATAGTAGCAATAGCACTTAGACTTATATACCGCTTTACAATGCTTTACAGCCCTCTCTAAGTGGTTTACAGAGTCAGCCTATTGCCCCCAACAATCTGGGTCCTCATTTTACCCACCAGGAAAGGTTGGAAGGCTAAGTCAACCTTGAGCCGGATGAGATTTGAATCACCAAATTGCAGGCAGATGGCAGTCAACAGAAGTAGCCTGAAGTACTACACTCTAACCACTGTGCCACCGAGGTTCTTGTGGTGCCTATTTATTTACTTGCATGTACATGCTTTTGAACTGCTATGTAGGCAAGGAGCCAGGGCAAATAACAGGAGCTCGCCCCATACCGTGGCAATTGGGTCTTGAATTTGGGCTGTCCATTCTCCAGCTGACAAACTCAGTGTCTTTAACTGCTGAGCCATTATGTCCCTTTTCCTAGATAAGAATTCTGCAATTAATCCCCAATAAATATTTATTTATTTGAACTAAATTGTTTAAAATGGAAGACCACATGCCATGAATGACAAAATGGTATCTTGGGGTATGAAAAATATATCCTGACATATCAAACAAAGCTTGTGGCCACCTACAATTTAGTTATCCTTGTTATCACCCAACATCTCATGAGTTGTCATACATAACACTAAAGTCTTATAAGTGTTCTGACCAAGGCTTCTGAAACCGTAATTACACATACACTTATTTTAAAAACAAGCTTATTTTATTGCAAGGCTGGAAATTATTTTCATTAATAATTAATTAATAATTACTTAATAATTACTTAATAATAAGTAATGAATCTCAAACAATCTCTCGAGATAAGCAGCCACCTTTCTGTCCTGTGAAGTGCTGCCAATAACAAAAGTGTCCAATGAACTAGGAAAAAAAACCAACCAAAGTACAAAGAGGTTCAAGAATGAATCTGAACCGAACGAATGACTTTGCTTCCTGCAAAGGTATCATCATCTTTGCCTGACCTTTATACCTGATGGGAGGGGCAATCACTTCTCAGCCTTGCTCCTGAGTCACCCCTTTGGTTTCAGCTGCTCTTGCCTTCTTGCAGCTCTGTGCACACGCGCACTGGGAACAGGCTCCCCTGGGTCCTCTGCCTCGCTGCTGCCAGACTCCAAAGGCTCCGGAAGCAGCACCCCACTCATAGATGGTCCTGGCCCCATCTCTGCATCAGACACAGGACCTCATCCGAGTCCTCTCCAGACTCCCAGACTGATCCCCTTTCTTCCCTGCTGTCCAATTCTGCTGCCATCTATACAAGCTGCCAGTGAACCACCACAATAAGATCCCCAGAAACAACACTAAAGAACTGAGTGCCATGTTATTTGCCACCACCCAATGTCATCATTTCTTCTTTGGGGATTCTTGTGGTAGAAGCCAGGCCCTGTCATGCACAAAGGATCATGATCATATGTTAAGTTGAAGCACAAAAGATGTATTCAAACCTGTACACAAAAATCTAGTCAACTAACAGTCAACAGTAAACTGGAACCAGATAAGAGCCAAAGGAATTCAAGGAGAACTGAAGCCATAAATGTGTGACTTGGGACTCCAAATGGAAATCCATTGATCATCTCATTGTCCTTAGAGCATTATTCTACGTCACATTTTTGGTATGACACAAAAAAAGGAATGCACACAGGAATTAATATGTCAGTTAAATCCTGCCTTATCAAGCATCTTTTATTCTTTTCTAAGTTTGTAAACTTTATTTTCTGATATCTGTGGAAAAACGACCAACCAGCCAAAAGTCTGCACTTAATTAGATGCAACCGAAAAACAAGGCAGACAGGAAACCTATTTCCTCAGAATTACTGGTTTATATTTTCTTTTTAAAAATAAAAATGGAAAAGCCTACCCCTCTTTTTGATAGGCGGGCTAGTTACAGGACTTCTGTAGGATATGAAAGTTTACGCACCAGCTGTTAAGTTGGCGTTTACATAATGATACACACTTTACCCTTCTCGTTTCAGATATGATGTCCATGTATCAGGAAATGGCTTGTTTTCTCAGCTTGATGAGACATGTCTGCTCAGCTAAAGGTGAAGTCCAGGATGAGCATCACAAACGAGCTGCCAACTTTGCAAATATAAATCTGTATTTGTTTTTTAATCCCCTGTAAAAAAAATTTGTAGCCCTTGGATGACCTTGGCTAATTTTGGAATTTTGCTCTGAGTTACAACTCGGTCCCGATTTTATTGTGTAGGGCAGCGATGGGTATCTCCAAAAATCCTTTTAAGTGCAGTGCAAAATACAACTGAACACTGGCAAATGTAGAATTTATTTAGCACATAGCAATCAACAACTTGTATGCCTCCCTTGATAATGGTACTTGGAGTGGTAGGGGATTGTGAAATGATTTTAACGATGTAGTTGCATAGATTTATTGATTTGATTTGATTTAGGCACCACCCAATTCCAGCTGACTTGTCCTGTTCAAATATAATACCATAAAACCAATATAAACCAAAATAGCAATGGCACTTAAGACTTATATACCGCTTTGCAGTACTTTCCAGCTCTCTCTAAGTGGTTTACAGAGTCAGCCTATTGCCCCCAACAATCTGGGTCCTAATTTCACCAACTTCGGAAGGATAGAAGTCTGAGTCAACCTTGAGCCTGGTGAGATTCGAACTACCAAAGTGTAGGCAGCTGGCAGTCAGCAGAAGTTGCTTGCAATGCTGCACTCTAACCACTGCGCCACCACAGCTCTTTGGGATTCATTCACAGCATGTATACATAGAAACAGAAACAACAAAGACACGCCCAACAAAATGGCACCATCCATCTCACCCCAAGACCTAGATGAACTTCTCACTGCGCAGATTGCAAATGGCTCTGTTGGATGGTTCTTCCATGTGTTCATGACCAGCATTTGCTCATGTAGTGACTGTGGGAGACTCAGTTGGGTCTGTTTCATAGGATTGATTTGATATTTAGTGCCTTACCAGTCATTTACAAGGCAACACTTTTAAATGGCACCTTTATCTACATCACCACATAATGCTTCTAGGTGTTACATACCCACAGATGTTTTCTTTGATGCTTCCTAGGTTCTCCTGGTCCCCTTAAATGTGGGGTCCTTGCTGCTCTCTGAGCTTTCTTTCTTTCTTGCAGAGATTTCATTGCCCAAACTAGGTAATATCATCAGTGCTCGTCTTGATGTTGATCCAGTGATGTTTTTGGGTAATGAAATGTCTGCAAGAAAACAAAGAAGCTCAGAGAGCAGCAAGGACCCCACAGTCCTCCTCCTCCTCCTTTCCACAAACCCTACTTCCTTCTAGCAATGAAGATGTTACCTAGGTTGGATAATGAAATGTCTGCAAGAAAACAAGCAAGTTCAGAAAGCATCAAGGACCCCTCATGTCAATCCTGAGTTCCATTTATTCTCCTTTATTAATCCCTTAAATGTTTCTAGTATTATTTTTTTTTATAAATGAGATCGAGGAACATCATCTCTCACCAATCAATAAGGTTTCAGAAATGCCTCTGGGTCCCACTGCATTCCTTTAGGCCTTTGCCCCTTTATTGGGGGGAAAGGAAAGGAAGGGGATCTGGGGAAGGGAAAGAGAAACTAGCATTGTGGGAGTGGTTGGAAGGACTTCCGAAGATCAGAAAGAGATTCTCAGATGACCCCTTGTAGCAGACATCCCAGCATTTTTTCCTGTCTTCAAACTGACATAGCGAGCTCTGTGGTTCCCTCCCACTCTGAAGCTCGAGAGTTCAATCCTAAGTAACAGCAGGTGTTTCTAACTCAGGGCACAAAGAAAAAAAATATCTGCTCCAAACCCTACATAGGTATCAGGAAGGGCATCCGGCCAGTAAACGGTCAGCTCCACCCAGTCATCCCTAATCTTTGGAAAATCAGGGATCCAGAAATAAAAGAATTGGGATTTTTTTGCGAATCATAGGTCAACTAAAATCTGTTTTTAAATAGGAGCAGAAGAATGTTAGAATGTTATTCAAAAGCATCGCTGTCTCCTGTTCAAAGACTCTGAATAGGGACTACAGGGTCATAAAAAGGGCATTTTCAAACTGACATAGTAACTAAGAGTTCCTCTCTTGAGAGTTTGGAATTATTCCAGGTTACATAATTAGTTTATGTCCAAAATGGGTGTCTCCACCAGGTTTTCTCCAGTTAGTTAGATGGACTCTATTATATATATTAACATCATCACAAAATCTCCAGAACCATAAAGCCTACAAACTTGAAATTTGGCACATATGTCCCTCTTGGCTTCTAGGTGCTCACTAAGAAAGGATTTTTTGAAATGACCATTAAAGTATTAGTATTTCCTATATTATTATGAACATGCTCTGATGCTAAGGAGTTCTATTCCCCCTCCCCACCTGAAAAGAAATCTGTTCCACATACAAAACATAAGCAGAGGAGAGGAGTTTCATTTTCAGTTTTAGTTTCAGAGCAGCAAGCAGCTTTAGTACAGAACAGTTGAGCTAAGCCACGCCCAGGCTCCTTGCTGTCTCCTTCTTGCTCACACAGCAAATACTCTTTCAGTTTCCAAACAGCCCTCAACTCTCTCACACACTGACAGGATGCTAGCCAGATGAATACTGATGGGTATTGGTAGGCAGAGGCAGAATACCCCCCTTTATTTTCCTCCCCAAAAACTAATTTTGCCCAATCATATAATTTCGTAGTAAAGCACAGGTAGCCTGCTAGTAATCCAATATTATCTGATTTATGAAATGAATAAAAATGTTTTCCTGGTAGGACATTGGAGGCCCCCAAAGCATTAATTCCTATCCATGACTGAAAAGAATGCTCCTTCATTTTGACTAAGTCCGACTCAAGCAAGATAACATTCCATTTCCTTTTATTAAATGATACGGGTGTCATTTTGCCTGGAAAATCTCACCGGTTTATGTTCAAGTGAGCTAGCTCTCCTGGCTGGTTTTATATTCAGGGAGACACCAGTCTGACCCACTAACTTCTTCTTCTTTTTCATTTTACTTAATTTAATTGTGTAAAAGGCAGAATGGTGGTGGGCCTGGAATGTGCCCTATTCTTGATTTTTGGATGTGAGTCAGCTCTTTGTAGGGAGACAGGCAGTCTGGGGTTCCTTGTATAAATGTATGCTATATTTTAAACATGTACATTTTGGCTTTGTGTTCCAGCAATTGAGAATGATTAAAAAAAATAGCAGAGTTTAAAATTCTAGTGTTTAGATGGGCGATTAACCCCCTTTTCCTATTCTGTGCAATATCTGAATTCCTCTGAGTAGCGACAGAAGAGACCAAAATGTCATTTAAAATTGGAAAGAAAAAGTGGAGGTAGTGCTTTTCCTGTATCTTGTTTTGCAGATCTTATTTTTGAAACTAAAATCATTTCTCAAACTTAGTTTTTGGAACTTGACTGCAAAAATGAAAGTGTTAAATAAGAATTAAATCTGACCTTATAGGTTAATTGAGAAATGTTAGAAACATCTGCTCGGTCTCAAAGAAAAAAATGACAAATGTAATACTCAACCTTTGAACATTCCTTTAAGTATGTGTCACATTTCAAATAGGAAAGAAGAAAGAATTGGGTGTCATTTCGACAGGATGATGTCAAGCATATTTGACACCCAGAATGGACCTTTTAAACTGCCTTCTCCATTACTGACAGTCACTTTGGTCCAGTGGTTAAGGTACCAGGCTAGAAACCAGAAGAGTATCAGTTTTAGTCCTGCCTTGGGCAGAAAGCCAACAGGTTGTCCTTGGACCAGTCATTTTCTCTCTCTCAGTCCTGTCACTTTTGCCAAGCAGGAGTTAGTTGCAAGGGGGCAAAACTTACAATGGAATAGAGTAGAGTAGAGTAGGTAGGGTACAGTAGAGTACTACAGAATAGAACAAGACAGAATAGAATAGAATAGAGTAGAGTAGAATGGAGAAGAATAGGTAGGGTACAGTAGAGTAGTGTACCACAAAATAGAACAAGACAGAATAGAGTAGAGTAGAGTAGAGTGGACAGAGTAGAGTATAGTAGAATAGAGTACCACAAAATAGAACAAAACAGAATAGAGTAGAGTAGGGTAGACAGAGTCGAGTCGAGTAGAGTAGACAGAGTAGAGTAGAGTAGACAGGGTAGAGTAGAGTAGAGTAGTGTAGACAGGGTAGAGTAGAGTAGAGTAGAGTAGAGTAGAGTAGACAGGCGAAAGTAGAATAGAGTAGAGTAGACAGGTGAGAGTAGAGTAGACAGGGTAGAGTAGAGTAGAGTAGAGTGGACAGGGTAGAGTAGAGTAGAGTCGAGTAGAGTAGACAGAGTAGAGTAGAGTAGACAGGGTAGAGTAGAGTAGAGTAGAGTAGACAGGGTAGAGTAGAGTAGACAGGGTCGAGTAGAGTAGAGTAGAGTAGACAGGGTAGAGTAGTGTAGACAGGGTAGAGTAGAGTAGAGTAGAGTAGAGTAGAGTAGAGTAGAGTAGAGTAGAGAGGCGAGAGTAGAGTAGAGTAGAGTAGAGTAGAGTAGAGTAGAGTAGAGTAGACAGGTGAGGGTAGAGTAGAGTAGAGTAGAGTAGGGTAGAGTAGAGTAGAGTAGAGTAGAGTAGAGTAGAGTGGACAGGGTAGAGTAGAGTACCACAGAACAGAACAGAAAAATAGAATAGAATAGAACAGAACAGAACAAAACAGAACAGAACAGAACAGAACAGAACAGAATAGAATAGAATAGAATAGAATAGGAGTAACAGAATTGGAAGGGACTTCGGAGATCTTCTAGTCCAACCTCCTGTTCAGGCAGGAAACCCTACAGCATTTCAGACAAATTATTGCCAATCTCTTTTTAAAAACTTCCAGTGTTGGAGCATTTAAAACTTCTGGAGGCAAGTTGTTCCACCCATTAATTGTTCTCACTGTCAGGACATTTCTCCTTAGTTCTGGGTTGCTTCTCTCCTTGATTAGTTTCCACCCGTTGCTTCTTGTCCTGCCTGCCTTCAAGTGCTTTGGAGAATAGCTGGACTCCCTCTTCTTTGTAGCAGCCCCTGGGATATTGGAATGCTGCTATCACGTTAGCCCTACACCTTCTTTTCATTAAAACGTTTAGGGACATCTTTTTCCTTCATCACTACTGATGCAAACAGCTAACTGGCACATGGGCCCATGGGCAGCAGGGACCTGATTCCATACACACATTTACATTTCACATTTTTACATTTTATTTGTTTTGTCAATCGCTTAGAAGATACAGGTATAAGAATAAATATAGTTTTGAATACATGAGATAGATATTAGGCACGCCCCCTACAGACCTCTTAGGAAAGGGTTGAGGTCAATAGTAGATAGTCTATGGTTAAACTTTTTGGGGTTTGGGGAAGAAACCACAGAGTCAGGTAGAGTATTCCAGACCTTGACCGCTCTGTTGCTGAAGTCGTATTTCCTGCAATCAAGTTTGGTGTGGTTTACCTTGAGTTTGTATCTATTGTGTGCTCTTGTGTTGTTATGATTGAAGCTGAAGTATTGATTGACAGGTAGGACATTGCAATGTATGATTTTATGTACTATATTTAGATCAGACCAGAGGTGGTGTAGTTCTAGATTTTCTAGGTCTAGAGTTTCAAGTCTGGTGGCATAAAGTGTTCTGCAATGAGTAGAGGAGCAGAGAACTCTTCTTGTGAAATATTTCTGGACTTTTTCAATTGTGTTAATATCAGATACATGATATGGGCTCCAGACTGATGAGCTTTGTTCAAGTATAGGTTGATGAAAAGTTTTGTATCCCCTAGTTAGTAGTGTGATATTACCAAAGAAGAAGCTACGTAGGATTAGATTAACAACTCTTAATGCCTTTTTGGCTGTGTAGTTACAGTGGGCTCTAACACTTAGATCATTTGAGATGAGTACTCCAAGATTCTTGACAATGTTTGGATCCTCAACAAGGTCTTTGATTATTCAGGTTGTATTTTATTTTCTGATTTTTTTTGCCAATATGTAAGATAGAGCATTTATTTGTTGAGATTTGAAAGTTGTCATTTGTTTGACCATTCTGAAACATAGTCAGGGTCTTTCTGGAGGGTAGCAATATTGTCTGCGGTGTTGAATAGCTTTACATCATCAGTGAAGAGAACGCAGTTGCTCTTATATGATCACAGAGGTCATTTATGTAGAGTATGAAGAAAGATGGTCCTAGAACACTGCCTTGGGGGACCCCACTGTTGACAGGTACAGAATTTGATAGGATATTCCCAGTTTTGACCATTTGTTGTCTCTTTGACAGGAATGCTTCCACTAGCCAGCTGCCTTCTGTGTTCATCAGCATGCTCACTCATTCACTCACTCACTCACACATATACGCACACACAAATACCTATTGCCTGCATCCAGGGCAGACTGCCCCGACACCCTTCTTTTGGTGCATCCCTATTTTGCTCAACAAACTGCTCTCCAGATAGAGGTATTGGCAGGAAACCTGAAGGGGGTGAAATCATGAATGCAGTCTTGTATCATCGCTATGCAAGCTCCACCCCCTTTGTATGTGTGTTGTGATGTACATGCCCAAGAAAGGAGCAGGACTTGTAATATAATGACACTACCATGATTTTGATAAATGTATTGGATGCAGTAGGCACCCCATCTTAACGTCATGTTGGCCTGTCGTCTATTTGTCCTAAGGCAACATGGGCGTTATCCAGGCTGACTTCTATGATTTCAGGTCTGGGCAGTGGGCCAAATCAGGAAACAGGCATCACAAGGATTATGAAAAAAACTACTTTTATTGTTGTAGGGTGCAATAATAGAATATGGAAACCCCGCCAGAACTTCCTTCTGTCTTCCCTTATACCAAAAAGAATCAAGGCAGGGTTATTTTGAACCTTTTTCTCATGCTTTCCATTTTCCCAGGACTGGGTTGTTGTTTACTGATCAATAGGAGTGATAGACAAACATGCCTGTCCTGGAAAATACCAGGCTGAAGAAAAAAAGCAATGCATAAAATCTACATATATAAAAGCGAAATACCATGCACACATCATCACAAAATCTCCACAACCGTAAAGCCGACAAACTTGAAATTTGGCACATATGTTCCTTTTGGCTTCTAGGTGCTCACTAAGAAAGGGTTTTTCGAAATAACCATCAGAGCATTAGTATTTTGTATATTATTATTAACACACTCTGATGCTAAGGAGTTCTACTCCCTCTCCCCACCTGAAAAGAAATCTCTTCTAAATGACACAAGCAGAGGAGAGGAGTTTCATTTTCAGTTTTAGTTTCAGAGCACCAAGCAGCTTCAGTACAGAACAGTAGAGCTAAGCCACGCCCAGACTCCTTGCTGTCTCCTTCTTGCTCACACAGCAAATACTCTTTCAATTTCCATGTTTCAGTTTCCAAGCAGCCCTCAACTCTCTCACACACTGACAGGACGCTAGCCAGATGACGACTGATGGATGCTGGTAGGCAGAGGCACAAATTTTTTTCCTTATTTTCCTCCCCAAAAACTAAGCCCGATCATATAGTTTCATAATGAAGCACAGGTATCGAGCTAGTGTTCCAAAAAAGGAGACTATTTACAGATGAGAGTTGAAATGAGGAGAACTTGGTGCTGCTGAGCTGATAGTTTTCCCGCTAGCACTGATGATGTTACCTAGTTTGGGTAATGAAACATCTGCAAGAAAACAAACAAGCTCTGAGAGCATCAAGGACCCTACATTTTTTTTTTTTAATAATCCAGTAGGGATCAGAATAGTTGACTGATCTCATCCAATGCACTCTAAGAGCATGATTGGTAGTATGGAGTCTCCTGTATATCTAATATATCTATATTGTTAGTAAATTGGATTGCACTCTCTTTTTACACTTTTAATAGTTTATATTGTTTTTAATGCATTGTAATAGTTTTTGTTGGATGATTTTGGCTCTATTTCTCTAATGTGTCTAAGGAGACTCTCAGCCATCCAGGTCACAGTTGTCCCAAACGTGCTTTTTTTCAGGAGGCCACTGGACTTTCTTATTTTTCTTTGATGATGTTTCACTTCTAATTCAAAAAGCTTCTTCACAGTTGAAGAAGCATCTTGGATCAGAAGCAAAATGTCTTCATAGAAGAGCAAGAAAGTCCAGTTGCCTCTTGGAACAAAAAAAAAAAGCACCCTTGGGATCTCTCTACTTATTGTGAGTTTTTCAGCGATAATTCAGCACCAGAAAAATAAACACAGATGGCTGGTGCTTCATTTAACATCTTTAAAAACATAAGTAGATTTTATAAAC
>BHFT01048022.1:0-11910 GCA_004320025.1 Laticauda laticaudata | reverse complement strand
CACCCCCGAAATTTTGCTTGTCCGCTGTGTCCTTTATGCATACGTTTTGCGTCCGTCAGCCAGTGGGACCAGGCCTTAAGTTTGTGGGGTAATTTAGAACCTTTTACTGAAGTAGACATTTTAATTAGAAAGGAGGTACTTCATTTATTTAGAGATTGTGATCAAATATTTATGTTATAGGATTTATCGTATGTGCAGTCTACCATTATATATGACATATCAAAATTGCATGTTGTACAAACTATAGTAAACATAGCAAACTTTGTAAGAGATGTATTCTTCCAAGCGCTTACAAAACTATTACTTAAATTTCATTTTTCATTTTTTGAAAGGTTTGTGTTTAGGGCAATTTAAGTTCTCATATTAAAAAAATATAAAATGCTAAACCAATTTGGGAAGAAAAGTAGCTTTGCAGTTTTTAATAATGTATTGTTATGGGTCTATAATTGTCTGGCATCAACCAGAATTGTCATGATTTTTAAAGTGGGATATGGAAAACAGCATATTTTCTTTGTTTTTTTGTTTCTTTTTCACTTGTCACATGTATTCCTATGTTAGCTAAAGTCCAAGAACTAGATATAAAAACCATCTCACAAACATGTACATAAACATATGTATTTTGCATCATGACACATGATGTCAAAGCTATAATTGTACAATCACATAGGTATCTAAATCAAGAAAAAGAAATACTATTAAATTCTAACAGATATTGTTCTCTTAAAATGCAAATGTTGACCTTTCTCCCTCTGGTATGTGACAAAATGGGTTCTAGCTCATGAAAGTTTATGCAGTAATAAACAGCAGCCTTGGTTTTTTTGCTCCTGCAGCAGATTAACACAACTGCTCTTCTGGGATTTGATAATTTAAACCAAAAGGCTTCTTTCTTCTTTAAATGGAAGTGGACCATAAGCTTGATCTTCTCTCACTTTTATCTATTAACACTTAGAATGTGTATAAATGTTTCACCCAACTCATCAGCTCAGCCAATGGCTATAAAGAGTTTTCTTGCCATGACTGCAATGCAAATATATATATAATATATATGACAAATAGTAGGAGAAGTTGACAATATGTGCTTAATGTAAGCTAGTGAATTAATATACAACTGATATACTTAAGTTTGGACTTTATTTGAAATGTTTTATATGTATTTTGGCTGACATGATAGCTAATAACTCTGCAGTTACTCTGAAGACTGCATTTATATGTAAACTTATGTTATATTTATATTTTCATATAAATGGAGAAAACATGAAAGTGGATAGGTCAGGAACTTTCAGTGCCTTAGCATCTACAATGGACCTGGATTACCTTGATAGTTTTCATTTAAATTACCTTATTAATTTTCAATAACAAAATAGCAATGGCACTTAGACTTGTGTACAGCTTCACAGTGCTTCACAGCCCTCTGTAAAGCCCATGTCACACCGGCCAACGGATGCAAAAAGGACACAACGGACGAGCAAAATGTTCCATCCATTGTTATCCGCTTCTCAAAATGGTGGCAATTATCCGGAAGCGGATAAACACGGATGTGGGGAGGGACTCAGGGAGGAGCAAAGCGTATGCGGAACGGAAGCCCACGGAGAAGCGGAATGGGGACGGATTGTGGCAACCGCAGGGCTTCCGGGGGGCTCAGCAAAGCGGTACGCTGAACGGAACAGCGGATGCAGAACGGAATGCGGAACGGATGAAGCGGATGCAACAGAGGATGCACAGCGGATGCACAACGGAAGCTAGCGGATTGCCTAGGCCGTTAATTGTGCATTGCGGGGGGGATTGCATTGCGCAAGCAGTGGATATAAAGAAAAGCAGCTCCACACGTGGCCAAGCATTCCGGAGAATAAAGACCTGCTGCTGGACCACTTCGAGTTCCTTGCCTGGCCCTAACCTGCATTGCCTTGCCTTGGCCCAAGCCTACCTGCCAGCATTGCCTTCCAGCCAGCCTTGGTCCTGCCTTCCTGCCAGGCTTCCCTGCGCCTACCTGCCAAGGCTTCCTGCCAGCCTTCGTGCTGCCTGCCAGCCTTTGCCTGCTTCCTGCCAGCCTCCATGCCTGCCAGCCTCCGTTGCCAGGCCAAGCAACCCACAACCATGGGGAGGAAGCGAAAGCCTTCAGCAGAACCTGCCGCCATCCCTTGCATGAGGGACAGGGGCCAACCTCCTTGCACCCTGCCCTGACACCGCTTCTGCTGGGCTTCTGCTGAAGGCTGCTTCTGGTGATGGTTGCTTCTGCTGGTGCTGTTTGAAAAGCTGCTCTTGGCCGCTTTCCTGCTGTCCTGCTCGTGCTCCTGGACTTGCTCGTCCTTGCTCATCCTGCTCGTGATCCTTGCGTCCTGCTCGTGCTCCTGGACTTGCTGGCCCTGCGTGCTTACTCTACTGCTGCTGATCCTGCTCCTGCTGGTCCTCCTGCTGCTGATCCTGTTTCTGCCACTGCTGCTGCTGATTGATGTTGATGAATCCTGTTGCTGCTGCTGCTGGCGCTGTCTGATTATGATCCGTTGCTGGGTGTGAGGATGACGATGGGATGATATGATCCTTGCTGCTTGGTGCGTGGTTGGTGTGGAGGAAGCAGCCCCTACGGACCTGGGAGCCCCTCTGCATGAGGGCCCATCTGGTCCAGCCAAAGGGAGAAGAGGCGTATGCGGGAATGGGGAGAGGAGGCAATACTACATTTGAGGAGCGCACCGAGGATGAGGTGGGAGTGGCTTGAGACGAGAACGACTATCTCTGGTGGAAGGGACACTTGGCTGTTACAGGGGACACAAGGGAAGCAGGCTGCTTGGAGGAGAGAGGGCAGGAGTATGGGTTACACTTCGGAGGTGCTCCTCGGCTGTGTGGAAAAATATTGCACACCTGGTAGGGACAGTGCCCACCTCCAAAAATCTGGCAGGCCACTGTGAAGCTGACCAGGACAGAGATGACCTTGTAATGCGCCAGGTGTGCAGCTTTCCTGGAGGGTGAGGGTCCGCCACCGTAGGAGCACCAGCAGCCCCTCTGCACTTACCCTCTCTCTCTGGCAGCCTTGCCTGAGAGCCATTCCTCTTTTCCGGCGAGTAGTTTCAGTTCCCTTTCTCCAGGCAAAAGGTTTTCTGTGGGGAGCGTGCCACGGCGGAAGTACCCGCGGACAGGTGTGGTTAAGCGTGTGAGTGCGTAGAGGACTCCCTGGTTTGCGGTCGGGAGGAGAGGAGGACATCGACCCTCCACACAGTCCTAGCCGCCATCAAACACCCCCCCCAGCTCCGCTCCGCAAGAAAGGCAGAGAGCGGACAGCAAGAGGGCTGAGCCACATTTGTCCTTGCTTGCGAGATACAGGGAATTACCATCCGCACCAGCATATTGATCTCCTCTTCTCAGCTGATCCACACCGACTCTCATCCTCCAACCGAAAGCCCTTCCTCACTATGTAAACAGAACCCTCAAGGATCATGGGGAAACCCCACAGTACCAGCTGGTGAAGGACCGGATCACGAGCTGCTCACAAACCTCCAGACCCAGAGGAACCTGCTCCCACCCCAGTCCAGGTCTTGCTCCTTCACCTCCACCCCAGTGTGATGTCCTGCCCATTCCAAGGCTTCCCCACAGCCCCTCACCTACCAGGGCTAGCGCTACCAGGAGGGTTCAGCAGCACAGGCCAGCCCTTCCCATTTCAGGGCACAGAGTTCATCAGATGACACCGTTGCCCACTGGTTCCACTGATGCCACCGATGCCCACCCACGACAATATGCCACCCATGCCAGTCCTCACCCAGCTGCAGGAGCAGACAGCCCGCACTACACTACTCCTTCTCACCCCACAGCCAAGCCCGGGCCCCTCAGTACATCTGTCATCAGTACTGGGGTGACACCCATTGGCATGGAGGAAGGACCTCTCAGATCGCGGGGCTGAGCCAGCTGGTCCGACACCTTCCTCAACACACCACCCTGTTGTTCTCTCGGGGCCAGGGCAACTCCAGACCAACCCACCACCACACCACCTGCACCCTCACCCCTCGAGACTGGGCACACCTCCGCATGACCAAGAAAGAGTTGCCAGAACTGGGTAGCTGGCCCTGTGGACTTTATTTTGGGACACTTGACCTGGGTCATTTTTTTTTTTACGCTTGATTGTTCAATTAAAGTTTATCTTTGATTCACACACTTGCTTCATTTCTTTGTTTTAATAAAAGTCTTGGTTGGAAACTTTTTAGAATTTGGCTTTAAGCTTTGCATGCTTGTGGGATGGGTTAAGATAGCAGTAGGTGGGCAGGGATACCTGTGGACATGAGGCCAGGCGATACCTTTGGGAAGGGTTAATAGCTGTTGGGATAGATAAACCTCCAGTGCAAGCATAAGTGGGACTGTATGGTCTACGCCTCTCAGGTGCCACACCTATGGGCCCTTTTTTATCTCAATTAACAATGTTAGCATTGATCCACACAGTTTGAAACACAAAACACAACTATTTTTTTAAACGCCCTGTTCATTGTATGCCCACCCAACATTACATGGCAAAATCTCATCTGTGTTTGATGAGACAGGCTGAAGGAAGCATCCATTAAGCATCGACCATCCTGTCTTAGCCACTCACCACTTCCGCTGGGGAGTTGCACCAGTGTTTCAGGAGGTTGCGCTGCTTCTTTCCCTTCTCATGAGGCTCTGTTGGGGCCCTTGCAACATCCTTGAGTGTATCGATTCAGGTTTTCGCCCTTGCCTCCATTCCCCAGGCTCCATGTCCTCATGTAGCTTGTTGGAGGTCCACGGATCCTGTTCTGCAAGACTGCCGGTAGCGGTTGTGCATTGAGATTGTTGCAGGATGCAGCAAGCTTCCATGATCCTCCTCAACGTTCTCTGGGCGATGCTGCATGGTTGGTGAGGAAGTTACTGGAACCTGTTGGCCAGGCATGCCAAAAGGCGTATCTCCACCACCCGCCTTGCCCTGGAACAGCCAGTAGTTGAAGATCCTCTCTTCACGGGTCAGGAGTTGGAAGTGTTAGGGCTTCATGAGGTAATGTTCTGAGGAGAGAAGGCGTCATCCCCCACGATGAAATAGGGCACATCTGCATTGTTGTTGGGCAGGGGGTCTGTATCTGGGAAAGCCCATGATGAGGTTGCCTTCCAGCCCCTCCCTTGAGGTGACTGGCGTTGTATACCTGGGGCATCTGAAAGATGAGCCGTTAGCCTGAATGCATCGATGCTGTACTATGAACTTTGTAGTCAGCATCAACCATGGCGAAGAGGGATGTGCTGAAGAAGCCCTTGTAGTTGAAATAGTGGACCCCTGGATTGCTGGAGCTTTGCAGGGCCACGTTGCTTCCCATCGATGTCTCCAGCGGTGTGCCATTCAGTCAGAAGACTTACTGTGGAGACCACTGCTCTGCCGAACTTTCTTCCACCTTCTTCAGTTGAGGGGGCACTGAGGAGCTCCTCCTTGTATTCTTCGATGAGAGTGGCCTGCACCACTTCTCTGACCACAATGCTGTGGTGTTGGTGGCAACCCTCCACATTACTGCATGCTTTTGTAGGTGGTCCCTTTGGAGGCCAGGTGGCGCAGAGTGAGTGCACCTTGAGCCCAGGTTCCAGGCTGGGCCGGAAGTTGGTGTCTCTGCTTGGTCAACCTGGTGTCAGGTTGCTGCACAACTTCGTCAAACATGGCTGGCGGCATCCTCATTAATGTTCCTCGGAAAGCCCGAGTGTCTTTCGTTCCTGAGCCTCCACCCATTTCAGCTTGTTGTACAGTCCATACTCTGCTCTTCTCCCGATCCATTTTCGGACCCAGATGCTTCTTTGGCCGCCTCCTTTTCTTGCCATAGAAGAGTTCAAACAGAGCTGTACATGGCCTTCGTTACTGTTGCAGAAGGATGGTGGCTGCCAAAAAGGGACAATGTGGTTACGATCCTACGGTGTTCATGACTGAATGCTGTGGAATGAGGAAGGTCAGAATAAAGGCTGCAGAGTTCTGCACAGGTGGGCTGCTGCGTCTGAAAGTGAGAATGCAGACGAGTTTGCTCCCCTTTTTATAGCAGTATAGGTGTCCCTTTGCATCCTCTACGCATCCTCTAGGACATCTGTAGGGCATCCTATAATATCCGAGATAGGTTCCCCTCTGCGAACGTTTTTCCATTTTAAATGCCTTTGTTTCTGCTATTGAGCAGGCTTTCTGCACCCTTACTGCATACTGTATTCCACGTACTGTTCCCACTTCCTCCCTACGTCCGGCGATGCGCGTTGCGGATGCGCAGCGGGAATGCCTAAGCGGGATGGTAATGGATTGCGTAGCGGATGCCCAGAACGGATGAACTGGAACATTTTCCACGCAAAAGTTTAAGACAGCCCAAAACTTTTGGAGCGATGAAAGTCAATAGACGGATTGGCTGGGACGGGATTAGAGAAGGGAAGCCAAACGGAGGCAGTGAGTACATCGCCGTTTTCGAACGGATGGCAAGGTTTTTTGTCCGTTTTACATCCTCTTTGCATCCGTTGGTTCAGTGTGACATGGGCTTAAGTAGTTTACGAGACAGCATATTGCCCCCAACAATCTGGGTACTCATTTTACCCACCTCAGAAGAATGGAAGGGTGAGTCAGCTTTGAGCCTGGTGAAATTCAGATTACCAAATTGCAACCAACCAACTTAATTGCAGCAGAAGTAGCCTGCAGTACTGTATTTTAACCAATGCATCACTATGGCTCTATAAATGCTTTATTAAGATAGAATCTTTCAAGTTTGCCTGTGTTTTTCCCCTCCTTCTGCCTAAAGCCCAGTGGTGGTGAGGACCCAGTCTTTTTTTCTGATACTTTTCCAGTACTTTTCCACCTCTATGGGCTTAAGTCATCCTTCAAACAAAATACAAATACAGGAGTTGTGAGCCATGGAGGATCTCCATGGCACACAACTCCTGTATTTGTATTGGCTTGTAAATAAATCATCCTAAATCTCAGGAAATAGGTAATACCAAGTGACTATATAAATACAAAGGTAAATCTATACTAGCCCTCAGGGAATGGGATCTATAGGAGACCATAGAGGAGGGCAAAAGTATTAACAACTGACTAGAATTAATTACAGAGGATAAAGTCATAACTGTATGCTATAATATTGAAGAACTTGGTGATGGTCTATTAGTCCTTTGTTCATTATCTTTAAGAAGTGCCAGATGACTGTAAGAGGTATGTTATGTATGTATGTTATCCATACTTTCAAAAACTAGAGAAAAGAAGATTCATTAAATTACAGACCAAATTGTTCTGATAGCAAAACATGGTTAGATTTTCAAATAGATGATAAATTAATGCATAATCAAATTGAAAAACAAGAAGTAATTTTCAAAAGTCAACATGGTTTTGTCCCAAACAATTTTTGCCACATTAATGTTTGCTCATTTTTTAAGCAGATGACTTTCTTGATAGTTTGGGGGATATATCTTGATTTTAGCAAAACATTTACAAGGTAATTTTTGACATTTTGATTAACAAAATATGTAAGTGTGGGTCGAGGAGATTGACAAATATGCAAAACAACAAAATAAAATGTAGAATTTTGTAATCAGTTAAATAGGAAACAACTCCCTGCAAATACTAAGTAATGTAAAATTTGATGCAAAAAGCATTCATATTAGTTCCTAATCAAATTGAACAGAGATATTGAATATCGTGCCACAAATTTCAATCCTGGATTTGTGCTTTTCAACATTTTTATTAATTATTTGAATTATACAGTGAAGGCAATGCTTATAGTATCTAAAACATTGCATCTACTCATATTCTATTCACAAAAATGAGTAAAGTAGTCAATACCTGGAAGAGAAAATTAACATAAAAATGAACTTTATCAGAGAAATGAGCTGAAAATAACAATAATATTTTGAAATGCAGCATTTTTAGGAAATCTAGGAAGCAAATCAAATGGAAAGAATTGAAGTTTCTTGGCTTAGGAACACTACCTTTGGGGAAAATATCTTGAAATAGTAGTGGTTTATTATGGATTAAATATGAGTCAGCAGTATATAAAAAGGGGAAATGCAATTTCAGTTTTCATTGATACAATTATAGGTTCCAAGGGAAAGCAAAACATTGTTCTACTCTGTTCTGGGCACCATACTGAATAAAGGATTCTGACAAAGTTGAACAGTTTCACAGAGGATGAATAGACGGTTAGAAACTCAGTAATGTGAATGAAGGATGGGAAAGGTTTAGCTCTGGAAAGCAAAGTGAGGGCAAAGAAATGATATGGTAGAAGCCTATCAAAGGGAGTTAGGACTGAAGATTTCAAATGAATATGAGAAGAAACTTTGTCACTGGGAGAAATTAACAAGAAAATTGGTGAGCTCCATTTTCCTGGATGTGATACAAAGCCAATGGACTGATATCTGTTTGAGATGCTTTAATTTTGTTTCCAGGATTGATTCAATGCTCTCTTGCAGCACTTTTATTCTATGGATTTGTCTGGATGCTTTAACGGAACACAGTAAAACCTGAAGAGTGCTTGCTTGCACACTTACTTGCCTACCTGCCTGCCTGCCTGCTTACTTGCATAAATAAACAAATAGGTAAACAAATAAACAAACAAATCACTTTTGTATTTCCATCAAAGCCAAGACTGTTTTTTATTTTTCTCTCTTGATTTGGCAACTGTATTTATAAGAGGCAACATATTGGTTCCAGGCAGACAAGTGGAAATGAAGGGTCCTCAGCTGTTTAGTTTTTAGTATTTAGTATATATTTGATTTATCAATCACTTACAAGATACAAGTATAAGAATAAATATAGTTTTGAATACATGAGATAGATACTTATGAGAAAAATAAAAAAGCAACAGGACAGGGATGGTAGGCACGATTGATGTGCTTATGCACCCCCCCTACAGGCCCCTTAGGAAGGGGTGAGGTCAATCATAGACAGTCTAAGGTTAAAGTTTTTGGGGTTTGGGGAAGAAACCACAGAGTCAGGAAGAGTATTCCAAACATTGACCACCATCTGTGACTGAAGTGTATTTTCTGCAGTCAAAGTCTGGTGCGTTAACTTGAAGTTTGTACCTATTGGTGTGCCTGTTTCCTTTTTTTTTTTTTTTTATAATATAAAATAAAAGTTTTTTTTTTTATTGGGGTTTTTACTACACAGATAAAGAAAGACATCTATTTTTGAAAATAGCATGGGTCTCGGGTTGAATTTCTTTAACAAGACACAAAAAACTCAATTTCTCTTATCCATTAAAAATTTTTCACTGTAGACTACAAATGGAGTATGATACAGCTTTATTCTATTTAATTATCATTCAACTCTATTTAACTCAATACAATACATTAAGTTAATGAAATGAAGATTAATAATAATACAATAATTCCAATCAAATTCTACTTGGTACAGTTCTATAAATAACACTATATTCCTTTAAAAAATAAGAAAAAAAGATTGTTAATATATGGATTATATAACCTCATTCATTCCAGTTCAGTTTATCATAAAATCTAACATTTTTAACAACTTCTTTAATTAAATATATACTTCTTAAAAACACATATAATCTCCATATTGATTTTCCTTATTTTCTTCACATATGTTTTTATTAAATCATTAAATAATACCTTTGGTATATTTTATTTATTGAAAGCATCACTGAAAATTAGATAGCTATTTATCAGATCATATTTAATAATACATTGATTTCATATTTTTCTTGAAATTGTTTTCGGTTCTAATATAACTATACAATCTTATGTACTTTGCAGATAACCTTTTCATTAAGTTATTTCACCATTATCTTAAATGGGCCTGTTTCTCTCTATTTGCTTCTGTCTTTTATAACATCTTTTTTTCGTTCTTCCTCTCATCGTTCTCCCTCGCCTTTCACGCCCTTTTCCATACGTTCTAAATCTCTTCTGACATTTCTCTTTGTGTCTTCTGACTTATATCATATTTTTCATCCTATTTTTGGAGGTTGTTTAACTTTCACTTTCTTTCATCCCGCACCCTCGAAGATTACTTGTTCTATAAAGATGGGCTCTTTCTTTGTCGGCAATCTTCTTGTTCTGCAGGCATTTCTTGTATTGTTTCTCATAATTCAAATTCATATATAAGAAACTGAAATAGAAGGCCAAAAGAACCTCTCACTGTCTTGTGCTCTTCTTTGTACTTTTAAATTCCTTTTCAGTTTTCTAAAGTGGACCATTTTTAAAACAGTTATTAAACAACCGACCATAATGATTTTGTCATTCAAATAGCATATCAAAGAATCCCAGAAATACTCAGTAATGCCAGATAGTCCGAGTTATATTTTTATTTTTTTTCACTTTCTCTTCCTGAGTTTTTGTATGCGATATTTCAGTTAGAATGTATCTTTTGGAAGTCTTGGTTGAGATTTTGAAATGTAAGGTCCTTTTTTAATTATAGGCAGTTCCTCCTTCAAGATCTACGCTTTATTCTTTTCTCTCCTTTCCTGTTTTCAAAGCTTATTATCAGAAATTTCTTTATTATCCTTTGCTTTTATTTCAGCATTAAAAATGCATATTAAATGTCAAAGTTGGAATTTTTTCCATTGTCTTGCTTAGTGTCTTCGCTTCAGTATAGGAAAAGGAGAAAACGAAATCTTTTCCCTTTCTCTTCTCGGCAGTTAAAATTCTTAGGAACAATAGTTGTTTTTTACTCAGTTTCATTCCAGAATACTCTTATTTGTTAGCGTTGCGTTGACCGGGTCACCAAACTTTCTCTCTTATATTCTCCTACACATCTTGTTCCGGTAGAGTTCTTCTATTGTGATGGCATTTGAACGCTGCAAACCGCATTCTGAGGAAAGAGAGTAATGGCCAGATGGGGAGGAGAAATGTGGCTCTCTCAGACCCTGCTGGCAGTCTCCCCTTTCACCCATTCTACTAGGGTGGTTAGCCCTGAAAACCGCTGGCTCAGGGCGCTCCAAGTGGCAAGCAGCAAATCGAAGCTCGCAGGACCAGTGTTTTGGTCTAGTCATAGAGTAGCTCAAACTAGAATCCCTATTTGTCTCTTGTGCTGTATGATTGAAGTGAGTATTCATTTGGCAGAGTAAGGACATTGCAATGTATATTTATACACTTATTATTAGATAGGCACCAAAGGAAGTTGTAGTTCTAGATTGTTCTAGGTTAGGAGTTTCAAGTCTGGTGGCAATAAGGTTCTGCAATGAGTAGAGAATGAGAATCTTTTGTAAATATTTGGACTTTTGTCATGTGTTAACGGCATGATACATGATATGGGTTCTAAGACTGATGAGCGTATTCAGTTATAAGGTCTAGCAAATGTTATGTATGCTTTAGTTAGATAGTGGTGATATTAACCAGAGAAGAAGATACATAGGATTGGTTACAACTCTTCATGCTTTTATGGACTATGTAGTAAGTAGGCTACTAGTACTAGATCATATAGAGATGAAGTAATCCTTGACAAAAGTTTGGATCCTCACCAAGTCTTGATTATCAGCTTGTATTTTATTTTTCTGATTTTTTCTGCATAATGTAAACAGAGCAGTTACTGTTAGATTTGAAGTTTGCATTATTGACCATTCTGATACATAATCAGGATCTTTTTTGAAGGGTAGAGTATTGTGTTTGTTGTTGATTACTTAACATCATCAACGAATGAAGAAACACAGTTGCTCTTAATATGATGCTAGAAGTCATTTAGTGTAGAGATGAAGAATGTTGCTCGTAAAAACTGGCTGTGGGGAACAATGTGACAAGTACTAGAATTTTGAATAGGAGCTCCCAATTTTGACACATTTGTTGTCTGTTTGACAGGAAGCTCTATCCATTATATAGGTGTCCAGAGATACCAATCAGATTAAGTTTTAGAGTAGTTTGTCATATACCGCTGATCTAAGGCATTTACATGAAGTCATATGTAGAATTGCATCTATTGCTGTTGCCCTGATTGAAGTTGTGTTAGTTCATATGTTTGCAGTGTAA
>BHFT01048021.1:0-30435 GCA_004320025.1 Laticauda laticaudata | reverse complement strand
CGACGGATAGAGCGTATGAAACACGTATGCAGTGAGTACACAACGGATGCATAGCATTTTCCAATGGATGGCAGGCTTTTTTTAATGTTTTACATCCTCTTTGCATCCGTAAGTGCAGTGGGACCGGGCCTACATAGTTACTATGTAACTATTTTGGGATTCATGTCTCACTTAATCCCTATCTTCTCATGAAGTCAGCACTCTTTATGTCCTTTGTTGTTTTTATCATTAGCATATATGTACAAAACTATCTTCATTCCGTGAGAAGGAAGGCCATTGATTCCACATGAAGCCCAAAAGGAACCTTTGGTAATATTTGCCAATGAATTTCAATACTATTTGAATCACACATCTATTAGAATATAAGGAATACAATAACTTAACCCAAGAACCTAGAACATAAATGGGAAGACTTGAGAAACCATTGAGCTGACAAGGCAGAATAGAGTTGTCTGTGTTTGAAAAGAAATACCCACTGGATGAAAGTTGCTGTCTTCTGTTTAACTTTGAAACTGTCAGGCCTCATTGAAAATAATGAGGCTTAGCAATCATGGCTCTTGCTCTTTAAATGAATGATGATGGGTATAATCAGAATAGGGTCGGCCACACCACATATAAGTAATGCAAAGCCACTTTGCTTTTTGTTTTATTTGGGAACAGGCATATATATTTTTGAGGGCTAACTTTTTTTAAAAAATGAACCCAAATTAGAAGCAGATTATCAAAATAAGCCAAATCTCAAATACCATACACTCTCTACTACATGTAAATTCCATTTAAAGAGAAGGCAGGGATTTACAATTAGTTGCACTGACCTATCCTGACACTATTCCTATTGCTTCCTTCCCCATTATCTGGCTCAAGGTGTCACTATAACTTTCTCCAGGGATCCCAGGCTACTCATTCTTCCATTCTTTTGTTGCATAGTCTAATTCATGATGTATTTTGCCTATGCGAGGAAAGAGTTACAAGAGAGTATATTTCATAGCATGGCCACAGCATAGAAGATTTTTGATATATGCTTAACAAGTTATTCCTAAAGCAAACTGTAACTGTAGGAAGAAGGCATTCTTCTTCCTATCCAATTTTATACCAAACTATGGTGCCATCACAATTGTTTCTTGACTTGTATGAGGTTCATACAAAAGGAAAAAAAAACACATATATGTAGTCACAAATGTGTGCTGCAATGATGTGCAAGGAGAATATGATTCTTCAACATACCAAATGGTTTAACATTTGCATATTGCTCATAATACCATATTCTATCTAGACTCTACATATTCTGATCAAATATTCTATTTCATCTTAAATGAATGCTGTGTTCTTCTGTTTTGCCTCTACAATGTATGCAGTCCTTATACCAAGTATTGAGAATTTTACAAACTTCTCAAAAGATTTAGTTGAATTAAATCTTAGGTGCTTTTTCCACTCATTATTTTAGCAGGTATTTTTTTCTAATAAACAAACCTGTAGCTTACTAAAGAATTATAAATATCTGGAAATCAAAGTTTCATGATTATTTCTCAATTCACCCAAAGGATGAATCTTCCATTGTTGTCACTGTAACATTGAATATATTTAAAATGACTAAAATGGATATCATAAATTTGATTTATAAAAATAAAACATAAGCACAAAAGTAATCTTATTATTGGGTCAGAATTGCCACAGATAATTTTACTATAACTCGATTTTATAGGTTGTAAAATATTAAATTATTTTCATACAGAAATAACTTTATTTGAAACAATCATATAAATATTCTTATCCAATGATTCAGACTAGACACTTGGTAGAACTTCATAATTAATTCAAACACATTTTTTAAAACTTGTCATGGTTTTTATCTTACTATCATATTCAAAGTGGCCTTTTTGTGTATTTTTTCAAACATTTTAACAGTTCTATTTCATTTTTAAACCAAGTTTTTGTATTGCGATGGAATTATTTCTAAAAGGAATGAAAAATATTAAAATATTAAAATGACATGGGTTTGTTATATCTGGGGAAAAAGAATTTAAGTTAACATTAATTGGCAGGAACATCTATCTCTTTTATAATGTAAAAGTTAACTCATTATATGTTGATTTCTGTAGCCATTATTCAAGCAGTTAAAACTGCTCAAGAAAAGATTATTTAATCGTGTACTATTTAACATATTATGAATTTTTAAAACAAGGCTATTATGCTTCTTAGCACTGAACAAATTATATGGCTCTAAGCTAAACTTCACATCACCATGTCTTATTTCAATTCTACTGGATTAGTAGTTTATATCATTTAACTTTGTGATGCCAATACTTGGGACTGCTTTAAAATCTTTTACAATGCAACAACAAATCTGTTTGTTTATTTTTAGTATGTTACTGATGTATAAACATGTGTATATGTGTATCTATATCCAGGGGTGGGATTCAAATTTTTTAACAACCGGTTCTGTGGGCATGGCTTAGGTGGTGGGCGTGGCTTAATGGTCATGTGATTGGGTGGACATGGCTTGGTGGTCATGTTATTGGCTGTGTGTGGCCAACTCAATATCACTCACATCGAGGTACGCATCTCCTTACCTGGCTTCTCATCACTGTGCTGATGCTGCAACAATCATAAGTGTGAAAAATGGTCATGTCACTTTTTTCAGTGCCATTGTANCAGTTTCTGTAAGCAACACCAGAATGTTTCCTTCTTGCCTTCCTTACAGGATTAGGTCAGTAATTTCTTCTAACAACCGGTTCTCTGAACTGCTTAAAATATTAACAACTGGTTTTAGCGAATAGGTGCGAACTGGTAGAATCCCACCCCTGTCTATATCTATATGTGCATATATCTACCCATCCACCCATCTATCTTCATTATAAATGAAATGAATAATAAGTACAATTTCTGTGTTATGTGGAATCTGAAAGCTACTCAGGTTTATGAGGTACACTCATTACAAACATGTCCACTATGTTATTAAAAGTTGTTTAGAATAAGAAACAAGCTTCAGTATAAATGTTTTTCTTCTGAATATAACTATTTAGGGATATCATATCAATGAGGATAGAGAAATGGCATCAAGTAAAAGGATTATGTGGGACATTGAGTCAATAGAACTTTTTATTTCTACCATCCTTAGAAAATTCCAGAATGGCCTTCTACATTATTAAAAGAGGAAGTAAAACATTAATCATTGGCCTAAAAGTTTGCAAATTACTTCCGTAATTCAGAACTTTCTGTTTTGAATTAGATCGCTTTCAGAAAACTCATTATAACATATTACACACATAACATTTACTAAAATAAAGTGATTAGATATTAGATAATTAATGTCAAGTTGTCATTAATAATGTTGGATTTGCTTAATTTCTTATTTTTTTGTTTCTTTCCCCTTCTGTGTATTTTCCTTCAGATACAGTGTGAAAATTCATGATAACCATAGGCGCTGATTTGATATTTTTAGCCAGTAATGTGATTCATCACTAAATTTGGAAGGATCATTCTTTCTTGATCTCTTCAAGTACTTAACAGCAACTGAAAAATATTATTTAAAGAAATATGAGAGGATGCCTGCTTTGTCTTTTCATTGTTCACATAAACTGGAAGACTCACCCAGATAGTTTTTAAAAAGTAATATTTTCATTACGTTGTTCATTTCTTGACATACAATGAATCTGTTTAAAACGTGAAATGTGTCTGTGTGCTTTAAAAAACAAATTAAAATGAAGTTTTATAGCTTTGTTAGTAACACTTCTAGATTGTTTGATCTCTCAAAATAGGAAAGAGATAAAATAAATGGAAATCACACATACTATCTAACACATAACTAATAAAATATGAAGAATTATTGGTGCCTGGGCCTCCAATGGCTCTAGTCCAGCTCAAATAAATATTATGAAATGATTCTATCTCATGCCTAAATTTGGGTTTAACTGCTGAAGGGACAAAGCATCATAGTGGGCCATTTAAAAATATTAAATTGACCCTATTTAAACCTGATTGAATTGTTAGGTAAGGCATTGATATTTGTCGTAATCTTATTCCTCATTCACAAGAGGAATGGCTTGCTCCACACACAGAACACAACTCTGTTTCAACCCCTTTCACATGTTGGGATTCAGAGTAAGATAGTAGATAAAGTACCTCCCTTGGATGGTATGTGGTAGCAACAGGAATTAATAAGTTGCTACCCTGAGAAAAGAAGAGAAGCAATGGTATTCTATAGATTCAGAGAGCTTCTGGAAGAAGTTTGAACCTCCAGTGTTTTCAAGGTTGGCATCTTTAAGAGATAAACTTCAACTCACAGAACTTGACCTCTTAAAATTGTCAAGTTTGAAAATAATTGTTCTAAACTTTCATCAATAGGCTCAAGTATGCTGCTACAGGTATGTATTAGTACTTAACTTAGTAAACATTTACTACTTGCTAAATGTGTAAATATATTAGTGTGCCCTAAGCAACCAAAAGTCCTGCAGATTAAAATGAATAGTTTGAATTCTGCATGGAAAGACACTCTGGCTCTGAAAAAAAAAAGCAGGCTTTGGTCATACATGTCACCCGAGCATTCAATAAATGAGTAAGATTTATTCGGAGTATTAGTGACTCTAGAGATGGTTAATTTGTGAAGAAGAAAGCAGAAAGCTATAGAATCTCCACAAATCCAAGTTAAGTGAAAAGAGGTATTAGAGGATTTTGGCAAAATATTTAATCAAGTATTAGTTACGAGCAGAGGTGGTATTCAGCAGGTTCTGACCAGTTCTGGAGAACTAATAGCGGAAATTTTGAGTAGTTTGGAGAATTGGCAAATACCACCTCTGACTGGAGATTTTACAGTATCTTCCCCTGCCACGTCCACCAAGCCATGCCCACAGAATTGGTAGTAAAAAAAATTGAATCCCACCACTGGTTATGAGGGTATGTATCTACCTGCTAGACATTCCCCACCCCCAATAAATAGGGATAAAATACTCTCAAAAAGTTCAAATGAAGCTCTCAACATTTTTTTCCCCTTCTTGTCAGTTATAACAACAAGAAAAACTAGCCAATAGTACTGAAACTGCACAACTGATAGGAGAGGAAACATAAGCAAACTAAAAATTCAGAAAAATCCATCCTTGCACAATTTACAATTTTATCCTAAGGAATGAACATGGTGACACAATCAACCACAGTATCTTTATATAATACAGTATATAACAGCATACAGAATATCTGACAATAGATTAATTAATAGGTTTGGATTTTTTTGGCGCCAATCTCCTTGTGCAAAAATAAGTAGGAAATACTCAGTGGGAGATGAAAGAATGCCAGGGAACTCATCAATTATGCCCTAAAACTGCATCACAATAAATTATGTAAAGGCGGCAATATTGCCTGGCTTTGCTGCTGTGGTCCAATAAACTCAGAATAAGGTGACCACACAATTTATGTCAACATTTACTTTTCTACTGCTACAAGGATAATGCAGTAATCTGGCTATTTTCTCAACTATCATTCAACTTTGATTACTCCAAGCATCGGAGTCTTCTCCAATGGATCTTTCCTTTACTTTGGAAACTCTGAACTATCTAAGCTTTAAGTTTCAAATTAGTGGTCCCAGTGAACAATATTATTTGATTTCATGTCATATCAAATGTTTTGTTCTTATTGATCCAAATATTCTTAACAACTTTCTTGAGCACTACAATTCAAACGAATAATTTTTTCTTCATTTAGTCCTAATGGCGATACAATTTGGAGAACTACAGCCCAGCAACCATTGTCTGTGTGTTGTCTCTGCATTTCAATATTTTGCTAGATTTTTTATGGTTTTTTTCTCAGTAATTGATGATCCTTAATTTCATGACCGTATCACCATCCTGTGAATTTTTGAAGCTGAAGTTTAGTTTTTTTCCCCAAAAAATACTAATCACCAATTGGCTTTTTCACTATCTTATCTTCAACAAGAGATTACTTTACTTGTTCACATTTATGCTGTCAAAAAGTTATCATCAGGATATCTAAGATGATTGATTTCCCAGAAAATTCAATCCCAATTTGTATTTCTTCTGACTAAGCATTTTTATAACCCATTTCTGCATGTAAGCTAAATAAATATTGTAACAATGAATGATTTTGGTACAATTCTTTCCCAAATTTAACCCATTTAATTGTTCCTTATTTTTTCTGTTGTTTCCTTGTTAATAAATTCTTCAATTGGCGGATGAGGTAGCCCAGTACATTGTTGTTTTTTAGAGTTAATTCTTGTAGAAGTCTCAGAAAAGCAAGTAGCAGGAAAACATATCTCAGGGTTTGTTTGTTTTTTTGTTTTGATCAGTAGAAAAGATACAATATAAATGATAATGTTGGAATTATTAAAAATGCCTCACCTTTTCCCTGCATGAGGTGAAAGAGCAACAAAACAGAGAAGAATAACACTGAACTGCATTCAATAAAGATGGAGGGAAAGAAAACACAACAAGATAGGTAGCTTTGTTAAGAAGATTAATTTCTTGAGAAGGATCAAAAATGGCTCAATGTTTATATATACAGGTGCTTGAACACTTTTAAAGGCAAATGAGATGATTTCTGAAAAAATGTTTTTATTTTCCTCAGTGTTATTGGTGGTAAAACACAGTTTATTAAAGCAGCTTAAGTGTTCCACAAAACCCCACATAATTCAGCTTTGCAAAACAAATATAATTTGACACCAAAACCATTATTGACTACAGAATATTTCTATTTTTGAAAGTGCACACAGAAAGAGGGAGAGTCTATGTAGTTTATATAGCTGAATTTAAAACATGTCTGAACATTGAAAACTTGGCAAAGGGTTACTGGTGCACTGGTGTGTGGAATTTTGAAATACATTTAAAAAGTCTCTTAACAGCAGAAAGTAATTGAAATCATTGTATCTAAGGTAACTGCTGTCAGAGATATTAAATAGATGCAATAGGAGTAAAATCAAATATAAAGAAGCTTATAATAGCCTTTGGACAGATGGTAGCAGTAAAAATGAACTGTGCTATCATTGTGGCAGAGTTTCATACTAACTCAACTGACAGACTTGATTTTTTAATAGATTTTAATCTGTTATTTATTATTTTATTCCAGAATTTTTAATAGTATATTTATTGAGTATTTTTATTTGTTCTAGTCTCTGATCTATGACTGTAATAAATAAAATCTGATTCTAACTCAATGGAGATTCAAAAGAGAAACATGCAAATGTCTTTACTTAGTTTACTTACTTTCCAATCAAATATCACATGAAATATTGGAAATATTATTTTTGTACATCAAAGTAATAAAACCATCCTAGTAAAGCACTGTATTTAGCACTGATTGTGATTTGGGGGTTCACTAACACTTGAAGATCCATAGACACTATGTTTTGCCTTTAAACTGTTGGATTTTCTTTTAAAAATGTTTCTTTGCAAATAGCCTTAGTTATACCTGAATGGTAATTGGTTTAGTATGTGGATGATTCTCTTTCAAACCTTTAACTATATCATACATGTCAGCTGCTTCCCTGCAAATGAATGTTTCAAATGAAATAATAACTGGAAGGATTTAAAACAACTGTGATGTCTGCAATCAATTTTAAATACCTAAACAAACTTTGTAAGTTCTCAGCTGAATCACACACAACCTCCTTGATGCATTGGTATTAGTCTTAATTCTACACAAACCTTAATCCTTGAAGCAGACCTAGTTTGCATACCCACTGTCATAAAATCTAGTGACTTTCCTGTGCCCTTTATTCACTTATTACATAATTCATATATCAATTAAAGGGACTCTCATCATAATGTGTATTGGGAACCTGCTTTCTTCATTTTCAGACTTTCTTCTGTTCCGGTTCTAGGAAGATTTGCATGACTTATACAATTCTTCAGATATTCTTTATATGTTTGGGAGTAGAATGATAGAGGTAGATGCTATAGTGATTTCCTTAGGAACAACTCCTTAGATGTATAAGAACCAGCAAGTGGGAACATTTATAATCTATAAATTATAAATAAGATTTAAAACCACAGTCATTGGTAACTGCTTCTTTCCAGTCAATAATTTTGAAAAGCATTGTCTCAAATAATTGTATGCAACAATTTATTTGCGTTTAAAGACAAGAATGTTAAATAAACTAATATATAGTGGAAACCCTTAATGTGAAGATCCAATGGAGGCAAACTTAAGTGTTTAGTTTATTTTGCCAATTTTCTCATTCAATAAAAAGAGGAAGTATGAAAAGAATGGAGTTGTTACAATGGAGTCTAACATGCTCTTTTACAAATGCAGATAACTACTGTATCATTTATAGCTTTGGAAGCCCATCATAAAAGCTAGACGTGTCAAACCAGTGCTAATGTGTGGCATGCGAGCCATGGGAAATGTGCCCTTCAACAGCATCTAGGAGATCCCACAATAAAATACTGATGAAAATATTAAAAAATCAGTCCAAATCTTGCAAGATTGCAATTATATTGTGCAATGTCAGTGTTCTTACATGATATTGTATCAGACTTTGGACGAGAACCCTAATTTCTTTGTAATAACTCTGAGAAGACCAATCAGACTACTTTTATTTCTTAGATATTTTATTCAGCAAGACCATTGACCTATAGCAGGGCTGTCAAACTCCTGGCCTGCGGGCTGGATGCGTCATGTGCTAGCCACACCCATGCTGAGTTTAGTGAAGGGAAAAAAAAGTCCTGATATGTCACGTGATGCCACTATGACAACATGAGTTTGACACCCCTGTCATATAGGCTCTTGGTTTCTCAGATAAAGTGGGAAGACAATGCCTGGTTATTTATAGTGCTAAGTTAATTAAGTTTCTAATAAAATATGTTTGAAATATTTTTTTCTCTTACTGGTAACTTGAGGGCCATTTTTTGCGAAACAAAAAAGGTGTAGAGTTTCTGCTACAATTTTGTACAGCTGCTTCAAGGTACATGCATAAATACAGCACCAGCCTGCAACTCTTAAAGCAACTATGTCATTTCCTGGATGAAGCAGCAGTTGCAAAAAGCAATTACATCAGTGATTCTGGGAAAGAAACAGCTATTTTAAGGAGCTGCAGATAGATGCTATATTTGTGCCTTCATATTCTTTCAGATTCAAATACAAATGCTGCAGAGCCCTAATATAGATTTGAACAAAATCACAAGTGATATACTCTGTTATATTGCATGTTCTCAGGGATTCTAAAGGAGATGAAACTTTCACCAACATACTGCTTGCAGCTTACTGAAATTATAGGAGAAGAGAATGAAAAAAAACCCATCTGGCTAACCGGGGCAAGAAAACAAAACCCCTTTCAGTTAGCTTTAATCTTTTCTCTTTGTCTGTGTTCCTTCAAGTCAAGCTTGACTCCTGGTGATTGCCTGGATAAATCCCTGTAGTTTTATTGGCAGGATTTTCAGAAGTAGTTTGCCACTCCTTTTTAGGATTGAGAGTGAGTAACCAGTCGAAAGTCACCCAGATGACTTCATGCCTAAATCAGAACTAGAATCCATGTCTCCTGGTTTCTAGCCCAATGTCTTTAACTGCTACAACAAACTGGCTGAAAATCATCCATTGGTTTCAAAGTGAAATAAGTTGAAAACTTCTTTAAAATAGTCCTCATTTGACAATTGTTCTTGGCATAGTTGTTAATCTATGTAAATCACTAAGTAAATCACTGCAGTAGTTAATAACATGGTTGTTAAGTGAATCCGGCTTCTCTATTGACTTTGCTTGTCAGAAAGGGATCACATGACCCCAGGACACTCTAACTGTTATAAATTTGAGGCAGTTTTCAAGCATCTGGATTTTGATCATGTAACCATGGTGATGCTGTAACGGTTGTGTGAAAAATGATCTCATGATTTTTTTTTCAGTTCTGTTGTAATTTGAAACAGTCACTAAATGTTGTAAGTCAAGGACTACCTGCGCATAATACATGTTCTGTTTTATGATATAGTTAATTTTTATCTTTTCAACATCATAGTTAATTGGTTAGGAATTTGAGGCTTTTAAAATCCTGAAAAACCACTGTCAGAGCAAATGAAGGGATGAATTTGGAAATGTGATCTTTTCATTAAAGATCATAATTTTGCAAAACAAAAATCTATTATTATCTTAAGATATCAAAATGTTTCTAGGTAGAACCTCAATATAAAAAACAAAACTTCAGTGATGCATCCAGAATGTTCTTTTAACTAGTTAATGAGAAACTAGGTTTAAAAACTAAATTTAAGTAAAAAAAACCAAGAAATTCTTAATAAAATAATGTATTAAAACAAATATTAATTGAAACTATTAAATGAGCAGAATATAATATAATTTTAAAGTTTAAAAAAGAAAAAAAAGCTCTTCAAATGCTTGGATAAAGCAAATGCACTCACCTCAAAACAAACATTACTGTATTGTTCCTACTTACCATTTTATTAACCAAGCCCATTCTGAATTTGGAAAAAAATACAGAGGACAAACTAAATTTACAATTTCTAAGCATTCAGATTTTCAGGAAGGATCCTTCTTCTAAGCTCCAATTAGACCAAAAGAAGAAATGAAAGCGTATAAATATTAGCAAGTCCAGCTTTGAAGCAGTTCCCAATTTAACAGACTATTGTATGCTATAGACACCAATCTGTACTTTAATGTTATGCTTGCAGTTAAAAACCTCAGATTTTAGAACCTAACATATAAAAGATAGTCATACAGTTCTTTTCTGAGACACTGACCTGGATCCTCATTTAAAAATGAACAAACCATCTTTATGTAATTAAATCTTTGTTTTGATCTATTAGTATTCAGCAAAGTGCTGTTTTATAAACCCTCACCCTGAATAGGCAATGCTGGAGGTAACCATCTGCAGCTTTAGACTCCAAGCTTGAACTGATGAAAAGAGCTTTGTGTTTCCATTGCCAAGGTTGATTCTTCCAGTCATCCAGGCATTCCCTTCAGACAAAATCCGTGGAGCTGACACTTTTACACCCATGTGCTAAATTCTCCTCTCCTCATGGTTTACTTTGCTTACTATCCTCTGGAAAGACTCCCGAGTCTTAACCACATTCTTTTCATAGTCATGTTAGGAAAAAAATGGACCTCACAATATCTTTCCCTGACCCATAGGGGTAAGTGATTAGTCCCCCCATCTCACATTGTGGTGCAATTATTCAGAGAGTCATTTTTGTTCTTCTCCAGTGTGCACTGGAGAATGTCCTGGATATTGGTGTGAAATGCACACAATTCCTGGGTGCAGATAGCAGAGTAACTTTTTTTTTCAGACACAAAGATTCTTACACTGAGCAATCTGTCCAGAAATGATATTTTTCCCAAAAGCCATGACATAGAATTATGTTTCTTAATAGTTGCATTTAGTTCCTAACAATTCTCACCAAGAGAAATATAACAAAGGAAACAAAGTTTTCTTAAACAAAACTTGTATAAGAACAGCATTGATCTGCCATAGACACAAAGCACACACTACAATTGAAAAAGCCCATATATATAATTCTTATTTAAATATGAAATCATCTCCATGTTTCATTAAAAGCTATGTCTCAGGGATGGTTACAGGAAGTGGAACATATAAACCATTAGAAAACCAAGTGACAGGCAAGGGTTAGTCCCTTTCTTTGAACAATTATGGAGGGTTGCAATGAAACTCTGAACAAAACCAGCCTGCTGGGAAATTTTCAATACAAGGATCAGTTAATTGCTTCCAAAAAATGAACATAATTTCTCTTCCCGTCATTCCCTCTCTTAATGAAGACTATCAAACATACTTTTTCCTAAATGGCAAAATACTTGACTGTATGATGTGGCTGAGATATTGTGAATTCTTAATTTGGTTATCCTGCTGATGAGTAGGACTGTCTGCGTGGCTCTCCCAGAGTTGTCATTGAATTCTTAGCTCAAAGTAAACATACTTCCCACAAACTCAGCTGCTTAATCTGTTTGCAGGTTGAATTATAAGATAGAATGGGTGACTGTGGGTGTTGGGAAGTAGCAGTGAGCATTTCCATGTTTTGTATTTTTTAACAGAAAGGGCATGCTGTTGTTGTCAAAAGATTTTGCTCAGCTGTTTAATTTTGCTACAGGCCTGGGAAGCTGATTGTAGCATTAAATAACCTGGTAGACATTTTCCCAAGTAGTTAAGCATGTCAAATTGAATTAATTTTTCTAAGAAAAGTCCAAGCTAAAGTTAGTATAATAGTTTAGATGATATCCCAAGGTCTATTAGAGCACTTTTGCTCTTTTCCAAGGAAAAGGAAATGGGAGTGTAAAAGAAATTAAAGGAGAGCTAGATAACATCTTTTGAGATAATGTATGACTACATTATGACATCAGTACATTTAATTCATTTATGTTATTAAGATGTTTATGCACATATTTTCCTTCTCAGAAAGCCTTGAGAATAATACATAATTTCAAAATATTCTCATACAAAAAGAATAAAGCCAACAACTTAAAACAGAAGGGGAAAAAGCCAGAAGACAAATTAATCCAGATTTAAAACCCAACCAGAACCCAACAGAATAAAATAGTTTATGCCCTGCGTAATTAAAAAAATGCTTTTGAATGGATGCAGCTAAGGCTTTTCCACAATTAATAATCCCATTTCTTCTGTTAAGATCTTGACTAATTACTTATAGTGACTGCATTCATAGCATCCTAAGGGCTAAGTCAGGAAGAGCTTGATGTATACGAAAACATGGAGTTTTAACAGCAGCATTTATTTGGATATTCAAAAGGCTTTTGATAATGTCCTCAATGAAAGGCTCTCAAGCTCCTTGCTCATGGATATGAAGAAAGAAAGAGTCCTCTTTGAATCGAAACTGGTTAAAGAAAACATAAGAAAATAAGGAATAGCAATATCTACATATTATTAGCAAAGGGAACTCTGTAAATGGGCTATCCAATAAAAGTATTTTTATTCAAAGACATACAGAGGTTAGAAATAAGCAGCTCAAACTAGTGAATGCTACCCATTTATTTCAGGTGATTAAAACAAGAAGGGACAGGGGTCTAAAAAGCTCTCTTTAAACAGAGGAAAAGAACATAAACATGGTAAATGCAATACCACCGAAGTAGTGATGCAAACCATGAAGACAGGAATGGCTAAATTCATGTACAAACTAAAATTATGGCAACCGAATAGGAATGGAAAGGGTTCTCAGAGTTCAACAGAGCAGTGAAGATGATTGCTGTGGGGATGGGAAATTCAGGACCAGAAATATAAAGAAAGGAATTTAAAATAAAACAGTTAATACCATAATAAAGCTTTGATCAAAATCTATGACATAACTCATTTGTAAGAGTTATTTTTTATTTTTATTTATTTATTAGTCAATTGCTGACAAGATAATAGGTACAAGTAAAAACATAGTTATGAATACATGGATACATATAAGAAAAATAAAAAAAATAAAAGAAACAATAGGATAGGCCAGGGACGGTAGGCATGTTGGTGCGCTTATGCATGCCCCCTACAGACCTCTTAGGAAAGGGTGAGGTCAATAGTAGACAGTCTAAGGTTAAAGTTTTTGGGGTTTGGGGAAGAAACCATAGAGTCAGGTAGAATATTCCAGACATTGACCACTCTGTTGCTCTGTTGTTGTATTTCCTGCAATCAAGTTTGGTGCAATTAACCTTGAGTTTGGTGCGATTAACCTTGAATAGAGTGTATCTATTGTTTGCTCTTGTGTTGTTATGGTTGAAGCTGAAGTATTCAATGACAGGTAGGACATTGCAATGTATGATTTTATATACTATACTTAGATCGGACCGAAGGCGGCGTAGTTCTAGGTTTTCTAGGTCTAGAATTTCGAGTCTGGGGCATAAGGTATTCTGCAACGAGTAGAGGAGAACTCTTGTTGAAATATTTCTGGACTTTATCAACTGTGTTTCATATCAGATAATGTGGGTTCCAGACTGATGAGCTGTATTGGAGTATTGGTCTAGCAAATGTTTTGTATGCCTCTAGTTAGTAGTGTGATATTACCAGAGAGAAAAGCTACATAAGATGAGGTTAACAACTCTTAACACCTTTTTGGCTATGTAGTTACAATGGGCTCTAGCACTTAGACCATTGAGATGAGTACTCCAAGATCCTTGACAGAGTTTGGATCATCAATAAGGTCTTGACTATTCAGCCTGTATTTATTTTATGTTTTTTTTTTGCCAATATGTAGAACATAGCATTTATTGTTTGAGATTTGAAGTTGCCATTTGTTTGACCATTCTGATACATAGTCAAGGTCTTTTTGAAGGTAGCAGTATTGTCTGCAGTGTTGAATAGCTTTACATCATCAGCAAAGAGAACGCAGATGTTAATATGATCACAGAAGTCATTTATGTAGAGTATGAAAAAAGTTGGTCTGAGAACACTGCCTTGGGGGACACCACTTTTACATCATTATCACAAAGTATTACAAATTCACTAAAATATTTTTGTAAAATGGAAAAGATTCAGCAAAGGGCATTAAGAACAATCAATTTTTGGATGAACTGTCCAAGGTAAGGGCAGTTGTGAAGTAAGGCTAAAAACATTTAAGCCTTTTTGATTTAGGGAAAAAGCAAGCAACAGGATAAGAAGGCATGAGAGATGTGTAGAAAATTATGGATATGACACACTGATAAGCATTAAAGAACCTGGATAGGAAGAACAATTTCTTCTTCTTCCATAATACCAGAATCCATGATATTCCAGTTAAGAAGACTGATTTGCAGAGGGAAAAATAACTCAGCATTGTCAAACTACAGAATTCACTATTACAGGACTGACAATGATCATTAATTTAATGGTCTTGAAAAGGAATTACAGTCTTTATTAGAGTAATAAAGAGACTGATGGACTAATACTCATCCATTGGTCTTCTGAAAATCCAAAGCCATTTTCATTTTGCTAAAGGGAAATTAAAACACTGGGGGATCTGAGATGCTCAAGCTTTATCCTTTTTTTGAAGCAGGAATTATGGAAATATACTTACAAGTAACGTGTACATAACATACAACTTGAGAATAGCTAAATAGACATGATGAGACTATACAAGATAATATATTTTTCAACTGGAATATATGCTAAGCAAATTTTCATGAAAAATTTTAAGACACTATTATATTATAAGATTAGTAAAATAAAGTATTTGTTCTAATTCTAATTCTAATTCTCCCTGAAGTCATTTTCCTCTCATTTTTAAATTTCTGGTCTATATTCATTTTTCTGACCCAATCAAGTCCTGATTCACTCTTGACGTTAGCAAATAATGGCCTGTGTTTTTTGTGCTAATGCTAGGTAACAACTCTGTTCGATTCAGTTCTTGGATCAAATCTTCCTCCTAAATTCTGCAGATTAGGGGCATATTTTGTCTCTCAACAATGAATGAATGGATGCCAGGGTAGTATTTGGCCAAGCTTCTACTGTTTCTGAGAACAGAATATTGCAAGCATACAATGTGACTTTTCCTACACCAGCTTATTTTTCTATGCCCTTGTCTATCTCTTGGGCACTGTATGTCATTGTCCCAGGCTGTTATTGCTGCCTTTGATAATTGACATGGAAAATTGCCATTAAGCTGTAGCCCTGACCTAACAAAATCCTGGCCAGATGAAATGAACTTGCCACTGTGCCTGGCATTGTCTAGCAATTTACTGAGGATGGTAATGGGGGTGGAGATGGGGAAGCCCCTTGCAGGAGGGGCCAAGCTTACTGACCAAGTACACCAACCTTCCTGGCATCCTAACAAAATCCAGTCATCAGAAACAGCAAATGCCCATTACTCTTTATGGAATAAGTTAATGGCCATTCTTTTCAGCTCTGCTCAGAAGAAGCCAAGCCTCGCTAACATGCTCTGACCAGCTGGAGAGCTCTCAAAACTAGTGATAAGATTCCTGTTTACAGGAATGACCAAGCTTGCCAATCAGTTCTACCAATCTTCTAAAAAAACAGTGATCAGAGGTAGTAGAGCTCATAAAAACAAACCAATGGGCATTCTTCAGTGTAATGTCAAGTCTGGTACCCGCCAAAAACAAACAAAAGGAATGTACTTTTTAGAGTTTTGGAAAGCTTAATTTTTAAGTTGAATAAGATATTTTCTGCACTTGTTCAATTACTGCAACTTAAACTGTTTTCTGATCCCTTCAATCTCTTTTTAAAAAAAGACAGAGGTAAATTTCTAAAACATATTATGATAAAACTCTTGAAAGCATTTGGGTAAAAAGTCTACTATTATCATCTAATCATGTCAAAACCTGAAATAGGGTATTTTTCTGATGATGTCCCAAAGAAATGTGGAGGGTAGTTTGTCCCTCTGGCACAGCTTGTTAAGTACCTTGATGTTTCAGAAGGTGATGGAAACAATCCTCTAAGGGAGTATTGGGATTGTTGGATGACAGCTATATGTCTATTTATAATTTGAATAATTTTATTGTAATTGTTATTTATTTTTGGGTGTTTATATCTGTGTGACTCATATGTTGTAAAGATGCTTGGAATTAGGAAAAGTAGGCAACAGATACATTTAAATAAACAAACAACTGAACAAACAGTCAATGACTATCCCCCCCCCAATTCAAATCTCAAATTGATTCAGATCAAATTGGCTATGCTAGCCACTCCAATGAAATATTCACTGACTCACTCAATTCATTCACTTAAATTGGCTTGTCCCCAGTTTCAATGTGCAAACTTGAATCAAATAATACCTTCTTAAAATTTCCAGTTTCAAGTGGACCAGTATTGATTCATATCAAATATGAATGTGTAAGAATATTCACAAACTTGTACTGAAACTGTTGCGGTCCCTAGCCACAACAACTAATCCAATCTCTAATATGTAAAGCTATATTCAATAAAATCTTGAATATAAACTCTCTGAGTTTGTGTGGTGTCTATGTGTTTCCTTTCCTTGCAAATTTTGTAACTATTCTATATTGGTTGAAAATAAACCTTTGAAGCAGATTATAAAGTGCCCAAAGCTTTAAAATAAATTGCTGTTATGTCTATTAAATTGCTTTAATGCATTATAAGAACATTTAGGTATTTTTATCTTTTTATTGTCCTTTTTATGCTATGGAAAAAAAGGCACAAGAGGCCGTTTAGTTAACAAATTGCATTTTTCAAAAAGACAGGCTATATACTTACTTTTGAAGTTTTTCAGTGGTCTCTTGAAAAGCATCTGAAGCTTGCTGAAATTTTAATTCTAGGCTTGTTTTCTCTGCTGCCATTTGCTGGAGCTGAGTCACCAGCTCTTCATTTTGAAGAAAGAGCATGGAGACAATGTCATCTTTATTTTTCAAAGCTTTGTCATATATTCTAAGTGTGGAGTTGAACTGATCCTTAAGATTTGCTTCTTGGGATAAAGCTTGATGCAAACTGATGAAACAAAAAACACATACATCAGTGGTGATCAATACAATGTAATTTTAAATATATCAATCAAAGGGACATAAATATGTGCATACACATTCATTCATTTATTAAGCATATAAAGTGACATAAGAAAACCTGCTATGTCATTCATGATAGTTTTACAATACATTTAAATTAACATAGAACTGAAGCAGCTGTTAATTCTTTAGAGCATTTTAATTATTTTTCTTTCTTTTCTTCTAAGTAGAAGCAAATATTATTCAGGAGTTTCTCTGTATTTACAGGTTCAAGTTGCTTCTCATTTATACAATAATTCTCAAATCTCTTGCTTTTGTCAACACAACAATTCTTTCTCAGGGAGAAACTTCAACGAAATGAAACTGATTATCTTTAAGATGATAGATAGATAGATAGATAGATAGATAGATAGATAGATAGATAGACAGACAGACAGACAATAGATAATTGCAGAAATTTAATTTGGAGTTTCAACCTCACAGGCTATATCTGAATGAAAAAATAAAGGCAAAACATACATTCTAATTTCATATTCTCACTACATACAAAATAATATTTACTGAGCAGAACAGTGTAGATCTAAATTTAGGGATTTCCGTTTGAAAGAGCAAGATGTGAAACTGATACTGTATTCTATTATTTCTACCTGTCTTATTCCCAGGGGCTGTGGCCAACTCAGCTCCAGCTTTTTTCAGGAATAAGAAGCCAACAACCCATGTGCATCATCATCTAGCAGCAGTTGTTGCCACTAACAACCCACTAAGTAGCTTTTAGTAAGCTCCTGGAAAGCATAGTTGTGTAGGAAACCTGGTAATCAATGCCTGGACAGATGACTGGAAGCCAGGAGAGACATCAGGTCAATTTGAAGGAGGTTACTGGGAGGAGCCGGGAGGCTATTTGGCTATTCCATGACTCAGGAACCTAGAAAGCTCAAGCTTTCTAGGTTCCTGAGCCTTTTCCCTTTTGTCCAGGAAATCTGTTCAGCTGCTGGTATCAGATATATGACTGTGATATATCACCAGTGTCTGTCTATGTGCACACTTCAATGTGTGAAAGTCTGAATTCAATTTTGATCTTGATTTGTTACTATAAAAAACAAGAAATGTTTAAAACAGCTGCTGAGCATAATAAAATATGTTATATATCTATATATATGGAGATTCTCAGACATCCAGATCATGGTTTTTACAGTGCTTTTTTTAGTGGCAACTGAAGTGCTTTTTTTTAGTGGCAACTGAACTTTCTTTATCTTTCCTTGAAGACATTTTGCTTCTCATCCAAGAAGCTTCTTCAGTTCTGAACTTTTCAGGTTGCCTCTTGAAAAAGCACCTTTGGATTTTATATATACTTTATTTCACCCTTCCTAAAAAATTTCCCAGGGAAGTCTAGTTGGAGTTATTTCTCAGATTTTCTTTCTTGGAATATTTTTATGAAGTAGGAAACAGTGGTTTACAGATTACTTCAATTTTAATGACTGAACAGGAATCCTGTATTAACAGTACAGACATTTTATATCTATTTTTGAAATTGTTTTTAAATTAGCCAAAATAAAAGTAAATTTATAAATAAATGTTTTCCTCAAAATGAGTGCTTTATTTTTTATCCTATACTGTTTTGTTAGAAGCTTGGTTTTTTTTTTTACAAACATTGGGTATATAGACTGAACATATCTAAATTATTGTGTAAGTGTAAAATGAAATAGAAACTATATTTTTCTACCGAAAAGCAAGAAGAACAAACAAATCCTGCATTAAGTTTATTGGCAATGTCCTTTTGCTTCTGAACAAAAAAAGAAGCACAACCAGATTGCTATTTCCTATAGAAATTAAAACTCACCAGGAATGCATAAGTAAAATACAGCTGATTTAATAGGAATCTAAAAGTTAAAGGTCAAAGAATTGGCATGTCATTACACCTACTACCTGAGGTTGTTTGAAAATGATGTGAAGTATCTATTCAATTAAATAAGGACATTTTTAAATTATAAATAATGTATAAAGAAATAAAAAGTCAGTAGAAGAATAACAGATAAAATATATTAAACATGATTTTACCATAAATGAAAAAGAAGAAGCATTTTAAAGTAGTATCCTGAGCTACAAGCTGAAGAAATCAGTTTACTATTTTCAAATATTAAAAAAAGAAGAATCTTGTTGGATTAGACCAAAGCCTATTTTAGTCTAGCATTCTGTGACTGAGTTCTCATAGCATATTTGTTGATAAACCATAACTGGTTGGGTGTGCACTACATTTAAGGCATATAATATTTTATCAGTGTAACAACACAACATGTGAATCTAATTTGCAATCATCCAGATTTCTATGAAGTTTCTTAATTATCTAGGTCATAGTTGTCTCATAAGTGGTTTTTATTTTTTGGAAAAGGCAAACTGGACTGACTTTTTTTTTAGATAGTCATTTTATCTTCCATGAATTTATCATATCACGTCAAAGTGGCATCTCACGGAAGTCTAGAATTTAGTTTTTTATTTTCTAATGCTACATGTGGAGTTTGAATTTACAAAAGGATCCATAGGATCAAGCTATATATCCAACTATAAAAAGGCAAAGGTTTCCCCTGCCAGTTGTGTCCATCTTTAGGGGAGTGGTGCTCATCTCTGATTCACAGCTGAAAAGCTAATACTGTCCAAAGATGCTTCAGTAGTCATGTGGCCGGCATGTTAAATAGGTAGCTGCATGATGTTCACAACTAGGAAAGCTAAACATGATCATTCACATTTGATACAAAGCGTAAAAAAGTAAAAACTAAACACTGCAAGAAACATTCTGACAACTTATCATTTGAGTCCATCCTTTAAAATATATATAAATTAGTAGCTCTACCAATTTACAGTATACGAAGAAGAACCTGGTGAAGGGCCCATTCAGTTAAATGTTATAACAGCAATATCTTAGTAAAGTCTCCAAATCTTGGAGATGTAACGGAACCATCGGCACCATTTCCATGACACTATAATTCACTTCAAGCAGTTGAAAGGCCTCTAAAAAGGAGCTCAATTAGTTGCCATTTACCTTCATTATTATCTCTATGGAATAGGCTTACTCTGCTTTCAAATTTATACGACTCATTTTGCAAGCTGATGTTTTGAAAATAAAAAACAGTTTGAAGGAAATAATGATTCACTAGTGAGACAAAGCGGAAATCAATTCCAATTCGATATTGATAGCTTCCATGTGATATAAAGTGTGGGTTCTTTTTAATTAAATGTAAACATGTTTAGTTCTAAAGTCCAGTAGGGATGACAAGAGCCACTAGAATGGATTGCTTAAGCATCGATCAACTGATTTTCCAAAGTCTTTTGTTTATTCCTTAGGATTCTTGAGCAATCTGTGGCAGGGTTAGTGTCAGTTCCAACTGACTTTAATTTAGGTCATTTTCAGGTAAGAGAAGAGAAAAAAAAGGGCAGTCTTGACAACAATGTTGAGTGCTCAAGTGATACCCAAAGTTATTCATTAACCATGTCCTTCTGATAGCTAATCAATACCAATGCATGGAGCCAAGCACACTGCTCTAAACTGCCCTTCTCCTGAAAGCTAAGTCTTGGTAAATATTTAATGGCAGTAAAGGTGTTTTGGTTGTTATCAAACTGATACCTTAAAGAACTCTTAAAAGAACTTTTATCTTCCTTCTCTTTTCAGGATTTGTTCAGTCATTAAATGGCCCTGATGCAAAATGCTTATTTATTTCAGCTGACTGAATAAAGGATATTCAACTGCCCTCTGTACTATATGTATTTGTGAAAAATCTCTGGATTTTTGTGAAAAAAAAAAAGCTTCCAAAACCTGAATTTTGTTTTGAAAACATGAGGGTACATAATGAGCCGGACTGAAGCTCAGAGTGTAGCATTTAATTGTTTTTAACTGAATTAGGGGATCAGATGTAGGAAATTTTGTGCCACTTGGAATTTTGGACTATAACTGCAGTCTTCCTCAGATAGCTATCTGAGAAAAAGAGATCAGGTTGCCTATCCCTCTACTTGTTCAATCAAACAGACCAATTACATGCTGAAAGCAGGCTGAGTTTATAAAAATAGCCCTCAAAGGCAATAGGAAACCACTTCTATATTCTTGCCAAGGAAATGGCATGAACTGAGTTCAAGTCAGAGATTTCTTAGTCCACAAAATGCTTTAACTGAAGTTTTATTTGTTAACTGTCTTTTTCTTCTTATGCATTAAAATTGTTTAATTTATTTCTTTGGTTTAATTTATTTCTTCCTGTACATGGTCATTGGATTGGACCTTTTCATCAAAATAAATAAAACTTTGGAGCCAATCCACTGTGTGCAGTACACACATACCTATTGCTGCTTTTCCTCAAGCAAAGATCTTGAAATAAGGAAGTTAAAGATGTAATTGACAAGGAAGAAACCTTGGAAGCTATATTTTTCATTGGTAACCCAGACATATAGTTAGAATACACACACTCTTGATCAATCCTTATATTATTTATCAGTCAAATTTATGTAGCTGCCCACCTCACAAAAAAAGTATTGCCTAGAAATGTGACCCATAGAAGATAATTATACTCATGCATCCACCATATTGTAGTTTGGGCAGGATGGAAATGATCTCATTGGCATTCCAGCTCATATTGCTAAATCAGGTGTTATTGCAGGATTTTCAATTGTATATGGAGTCTACACAAGTTTAGGAGTTTTATCACTGAAGAAGGATAATTTCAAAATGCAGCAGAAATATGTGATTGGAAATGAGATAGAAACATCTGGGCCAATTACTACTCTCCCTACTCTCTCCCATTTTATGTGTTGAAGTTACTTTATCTGCAATTATGCTTGTAAGAACACTTTGTATTTATGTGGAATCTGACACTTTTTGTTCGAAATAAATATGATGTTAAAGACTAGTTCTTTGTTTTGCAGATGCTAGACTTTTTTAAAAAAATGCTTAGAACTTTTTAAAAAAATATAATGGATTTGAAGATTGTGTCTGCCCAAGAATTCTATTTTTAATCCTAACTTTAGACAGTTTGCCGTGCAACATGCATAATTCAATTATATATTCCGTATAAATGTAGGGGATTTTTTTTTTTTGGGGGGGGGGAATCTCCAGCTTTCTNTTTTTTTTTTTTTGGGGGGGGGGAATCTCCAGCTTTCTATTTGACAATGAGAGTTTGAATTTATGGACAGAATTTGCCCATGTAGAATGTGTTTGTGTTTTTATGCAGCTCCATAATACTCTGGGGTTTTTTTTTCATAATGTTTATTGTAAAGAAGCCATCCTGTTTAAATCATTTTTTTATTAAAACAATTCTCTTAATCTTTAGTTGCCTCTTCTGCTTTTATATTAAAGAAATCTGATTACTCAATATGTGTGAATATCTATGAGATAAAGTAATATTTTTCTCCATTTAATCATATCCAATTCTTGGAGATTGTCTGGACAAGTCAATGAAATTTCCTTGGCAAGGTTTTTCAGAAGTGGTTTGCCTTTAATTTGCCTTTAATTTACCCTATGAAAATAACATAGGAGACATTGTTCAGAACCCACTATTTCCAATGTGGCTTCTTTATTTCATTCCTCTGTATAAAATGATAAACATCTTTTATTCTAGAGAAGAATAATGTTACTATTGTTCCATTTAGTATTCTGGTTTGAAAAGATTCCTGACATAATTTCTAAAGTTAAAGTGGGTTTGTGGTTCACCTTTTCCAAAATATGGATTTAAGAATGTTCATAGTAGTGATCATTTTTACTGTTAACCTCATTAATTCTATTTACTAAATAATTTCAAACTTAGTGAATGCACTTAATAAAAAGATAATAAATGCAAATTGCATTAAATTTAGGGTAACCTGTGTTGCTAAGTATGTTTCAAGAATTATTCCTCTGTTTAGTCAAGTGTTAAAATATTCACAGCAATTCCTTATTTTCATAATATTCCTTTTGACAAAGATAACAGCCATTAAAGAAAACCTAGTTCCCACCTGGCTAAACCTGACTTACAGGTTTTGTTGAGGAAAAAAAATGCATGACTTAATTATTGAAATAGATCTATTAGAACTGTCCCCCAATCCACCTTGCCTGCTCCACCTACAGATGAACTCTGAATGACCTGTTTTATGCAAAAAGAATTGTAATAACTTGCACTAAAAGCTGTTGTAACGCTAAGTCTGTTTGGAAGACAAAAGCTTGATTCAGAAATGTGTATGATGTCCCAGAAAAACTCTACTTTTGCCAGTTAATTGTACAATGAATAAATAGCTAAACTAATATGATGTACAATTTAACTTATTTTCTCAGAGTTAACAGAATAACAGCTAAGCAAAAGCTAATTAGGTTAGCTTTTGTTTGCCACGAACAGACAAGTGTAATCTATTGTCTACATTGATTTCATTGAAACAAAAAACAAACAATGGTGTCAACATAATTCACTCCTTTCACCAGGTATTATTTTACTAAGAACAGCAATTTTATCTGTATCTCCATTTCTTTAGAAGTTCTACAGTTTCATTTTTCTAAATAATGCTATGAATGAAAATATATTCATATTTTTATATTTTACAATACAACAGTGAAAATCATGTTACAGGAAAAGTTACAAAACTATGTAGCTAGCTGTATATTTTCAGAAGTTAACTCTAATAACATACAGGTAGTTCTTGACTTATGACTACAACTGAGCCCAAAATTTATATTGCCAAGTGAGATATTTGTTAAATGAGTTTTGTTCCATTTTATGGTCTTTCTCACCACAGTTGTTAAGTGAAAGTTGTTACATTAGTAAAATGGCTGGCTTCCCCATTTACTTTATCAAAAGGTCACAAAAAATGATCACATGACTCTGAGACACTGCAACCATCATAAACACCAATCCGTTGCCAAGCACCTGAATTTTGATCACACAATCATGAGGATGATGCAAATGGTCATAGATATAAAAACTTATGTCACTTTTTTTCAGTGCTGTTGTAACTTCAAACAGTTACTAAATAAACTGTTGTAAGTCAAGGACTATCTGTAATTTGGTTAACGCTTGGTTGGTTTTCTAGATAAGCACCCACTCATATTGATGGGTTCTGTGCTTATTTTTAATAATCCAGAATCTATATACCTATCTATTTGATAATGCTACAGCTATACATCTAGGCCAGTGATGGTGAACCTTTGTTGTAGTGTGCCAAAAGCGCGCATGCGTACCAGCACCCACAATGCAATGTGCTCCCCTGTGCATGCATGAGCAACACCCCCACCCTGCCCCCATACCTGCACTGTGCATGTGTGGCCTTCCAGCCGATTTTGGCCCATTTGAGGCCATTTTCGCCTTCCCGGAGGCTTGAGAGAAGCTTCTGGAGCCTCTGGAGGTTGAATACAGGCCCATTTCAGCACTTCCAGTATTTCCAAAAGGCCTGTTTTTTGGCCTCCCAAGGCTTCCCTCGAGCCTCAGGGAGGCTGAAAAGGCCTCAAACGGGGCAAAAATCAGCTGGGAGGCATGCGCCTACGCAGTGCAGTGCAGTGCAGTGCCTACACAAATGGCTCTGCATGCCACCTGTAGCACCCATGCCATAGGTTTGCCATCATGAGTCTAGGTATTCAGTAAAGTTATTTTTTTTTTAGTTTCTATGGCTTTCTTTATTTAAAGAAGTACCTAATTAAAAAGGCTTATCCTCATATGCAAACTCATTACATGAGTTTTGGAAAGCATCAGGGACAAAGATTCCCTTGCATTTCAGGCATGTTTTGAAGAGTGCTTTAATTTTCACTTTTTGAGCATGGCAAAATGTATCCCAAAGTTTGGGTTCATCTCTTGCACAAAACATGTCATCAAAGGGCCCCTTTCCTCATTTATAAAAGAGACAATTAAATATCTAGGTGCTACCAGTGACAGCATATGAGTAACTGAACAGGGCATTAGTGCACATAAACACTCATAGACACTGATGATTATGTGATAAGGAATGGAGCACAAGCCTAAGATGAATATTTTATAGGTCATTTGGTGAAGGAATTGCTCCTGCCTCTAACTTTTATCATTCAAATAAATTCTGCAATATATTAGTGCTAATGTTAATATCTTGCAAAAAGGTGAAAATTAGCAGCCAGAGTTTGTTTAATTATAAGTGTATTTCCTTACAGCATATCTACCAATATACCAGTATAAACATACACTTTCCTAAGAAATCAGAGATACTTATGAAGTCTAGTACCTATTTTAAATTATATGAAAAAACAGGTTGTTTCCTGTCTAATTCAATATTTTTCCAGCAGTCACAATAACAATAGGTTTATAGTAAATGTTATCAGATAATCAGTTTGATGTGGTGGTTAAGGCATCAGGCTAGAAAGTGGGAGACTGTGAGTTCTAATCCTACTTTAGGTGCGAAGACATCTGGGTAACCTTGGGTCAGTCATTGTTTCTCAGTAGTATGAAAGAGCCAATGGCAAAGCACTTATGAAATTTTGCCAAGAGAATGGCAGGAAGTTGTCCAACACAGTCATCACTAGTTGAGACTGAATTGAAGACTCTAACTAAGGCTGAGTGAGAGTATGAGTGTGTGGGTATATATTTATTCCAATCAATGCAAATGCTAATGTAGAATGTAGTGTATTGTCTTCACAATTAGACTATAACAAGTATTTCAGAAAGAACCAAGACTGAGTCATGAACTTTTTACATAAGCTCTTTTGCCTATAAAATACCTACATACTTCTGAGAATGAATAATTCTAACAAAGTTGTTCTGAAAGAAAGTTATCAAAAGTGAAGAGGCAATAAAAGCTGTCAACTCAAGAAATTATATTTTTGGAATGAAAGGTGTTCTTTGTCCAAGGAATACAATTCACAAGAGACTTAAATATGCTGCAATCTTCTGGAACATGGAAATATGCACTCAAAAATTAAAGCATATCACATAATTCTGTCTTGAAATGAAACCATTCTTCCTCAAATTTTGATCTGGGGCACTTTAAAGATGATCTCAGGAGCACCCAAGTAGAAAAGTTTGAACTTCTAAGCGTGAACAACTATCCAGTGGAGAAGAATTTCAGCAGCCTGCCTCATCAAGTACTGACAAATGGAATGTGAGAACTGTTCCTTAGATGAAAAGAGACAGACAGAACAATTCAACTAATGGGATCACATTGAGCTAATGGGATCACTCTGAGTTGCCTAGCTTCTGTAGGCATATGTCAAAATGCTAATGTTATTTTAAGGTTGTTTCTTTTATTTGTATATTCACTCTCAGTCGGCCATGACTGGCTTGGAGAATTTTGCAGCAGTTAAAACACATCCACATACTTTTAAAGATGTAAGGCATAAAGCAAACTCTCTTAAACACATGTTGCTGAAAATAATAGCACTAACTTTTCTAGCATAAGTTTCTTTGATGATTATTTAAGTGTAAAGTTCAATACATGTACCATGAAGATGATACCAAAAAACCCTTTAAACTTTTTCTCAACACACATAAACAACACTAGTAGTGTTGCATCATGTTTTGAAGAGAAATGGTTTGTAAATATAACACAGTATTGTGGAACTGTTGAGTTCAGTGCAGGTTAAAAAAAAAGGCCCATGGAATTGCAACCCTTCAGGGATTAGGGAAGCCCTGACCCTGTTAGCATTCATTAAGGCATTAAAAACCCAGTTGTTCTCCCAGGTGTTTGCTCAGTTTGATTAGGCAAATTCGGCTGGTAATGTTGGTGGATGTTGCTCCTTATGGTTTGGATTGTGTTTGTGGCCTTGGACATTAGGGTTTTGTTACTCAACTGTGGCAACTTTAAGATGTATGGGCTTCAAATCCCAGAATTTCCCAGCTAGCAGGTTGGTTAGGGAATTCTGGGAGTTGAAGTCTATACATCTCAAAGGTTGAGAAGTACTGCATTAAACTGTTGTTCTTTTTTTTTAAATCTTTTGCATGCTGCCCAGAGTAGTTTTTGGAATTTATAAATTGTCTAAAAAATACCTTTTCCAGAATGCTGCATCTATTGATTCCCACCCATTTAGGGTGTTATTTGGGATTACTGTACATAAAGCAAGAAAGCAAATATACAGAAGTACGTTGCCAATGGGTTGTGGAAAAACTGTTAGAATTTTCCATTTATATTATCATTTTGATTTTCAGAAAACACAACCTACCAAACACCTTGCATGCCTGCTGTTCTAACCGCCAATTTAAGATCAACAGATTCATAATTTTATGTTTCATAATCCATTTCTGCCTGTATTCATTAACACTAATATGATATATTTTTTCGTAGTTCTCAGGTGAAACATATCCAACTGATTTCAGGGGAAATAAAATCATACCTTTAATTTGTTTGGAAGTTTTCAGTTTTGCTGAAACAAAAACTTTCAATGATGGGAAAGTCAGATTGTGACAGAAGCACCAATGATTCCTATATGAAATAAAATGCCAGAAATGATCTTGCTCATGATATGTGCAGGAAGGGATTGCAGGTTTGTTTCTCCACAATATTTTGGAATTAGAGGCCTCAATAATGCCATTTTCCCTCAGATCGCTTTTCTTTGGACATGAAAATTTTAAAAACAATCTGTTGGAATTAAGAATACATCACATTGGATTGCTGTCCAATGATATCCAGCACTGAAGAAACAAATTGGCCTCTTTTCCTGATTAGATAGCAATTTAAAAAACAACAACAAAATATGTTTTATATTTTAGTTATGATTCACAATGTGAGGTAATTTTAATCCTTTTGCTTCACTAAGGAACTGAACTTCTATAATAAGTATACATTCAGAGCTTAGTTCAGAAACAAACTAAACTACATGTGACAAAAAACTTACTGGATAAGCTAACTTAGCTGGATGTAATGCATGTACTGGTAAATCTTTAAAAATATTTCTGCTAGTTCTTCAACTGTACCATCACTGCATTTCTTCCTTTTATTAAAAAATAGAAACCAAATACTTTCTTCTCTTAAAAAATTATACATCTGGCTAATGTTGTTAAAGTTGCATGTTTTTGTATGTGGGGTGGTGGAGGGACAACTTTAGAGAAGTTATTCAGTAATAACTTAGGGTCAGAGAACTGCACCCTGGAAACCTGAAGATCTGATGACTTTTATTATCTATAACATCATTAGTTTTAATACCAGTATAGATTAGCTTTTGTGATACTATTGTTACCCTCTGTCTTGTAACAGTGGGCATACTATTGTGATTCCACACTGGTTTTCTTCTAAACCCTGCTTTTCTTTTTTACGATTATCCTCTCAAAGAATTTGCTGAATAATTTAAAGCAGCTTTTTCTGAAGCAACATAAAACCAATATGAACAAATCTGAGTTTCTTTCAATTTCACAATCTGTTAGCAAAATATTCCTCATTTACAGCAATGTAGAAACTAACATAGTTAATAATCTTTGAGGGGCAAGAGAATTCACAGAATGATCATAAGGTTTGTAACAAGATATAAGAAACAATACAAATTTAACATCAGTTGAAGATCTCAAATAAAAGTGCTGTGGTTGTCATTTAATAGTCATAGTTGATAAAAGCATCTTCAACTTAGTGTTGAATTTTTTTCATATTGAATGGCCCTTGTTGGAATGAAGGGCTGTACAAACCACCCATGAGAATATCCTATGTTGCTTATATTCCTGTCTCCATTTTCATACATTCATTTACACAAACATGGCCTTTGTGAAGTCATGCAAATCCTTTAGAGATGCTATGTATTGGTCCTTTTACATCTTCTCTCAGCTCTGACCAGAAGAAAAGAATGATGCCTGAGCAATTGAGGAAAGAAGCTTGGATGGCAAGATGAAAGGATTCTCCATGACTGATAGAAAAATGAAATGCAATCCTCTCCAAGTGTGCCTAAGGACTTTCAATAGTTACAATCACATTAGTTGGTGCACATTTCATAGCAGGTGGGCAATCTCCTTTTGGCCTGTGAATGTTCTTGAACTTTGAACATAAGGTTGGGGCCCAAGAATAGAATAGAATAGAATAGAATAGAATAGAATAGAATAGAATGGAATGGAATGGAATAGAATTCTTTATTGGCCAAGTGTGATTGGACACACAAAGAATTTGTGTTGGTGCAAATGCTCTCAGTATACATAAAAGAAAAGATACATTCATCAAGAATCATAAGGTATAACACTTAATGGTAGTTATAGGCTACAATAAGCAATCAAATCATACTAGGAAACAGTCAATATAATATATGACCGTGGGTGGATAAAAAAAATCAATGGGAGCAGAAGCAACTTCCTTCCTTATGTTAGCCTCTCTATTGAGTTTTGTTGTCGGAACCTGGCAATGAATATTGAAAATCTCTCTTGTCCTTCTCTGTGGCAGACAGGTAAGTGGTTACTGCTGAGTAGGGGATGGAGCAGGGGAATGCATGAGGAACCTTGGTGGCATAGTGGTTAAAATGCAGGCAAACTCTGCCCACCGCTTGGAGTACGATCCTGGGATGCTGAAGATTGACTCAGCTTTCCATCTTTCAGAAATCGGTAAAATGAGATCCCAGATTTTGGGGGGGACAATAAACTGGCATTGTAAACCTTCCAGAGTATGCTGCAAAGCACTAGGAGGCAGTACATAAATCTAAGTGCTACTGCTATTCCGATAAATGGCTGGTGCCATGCAAACATAGAGGGACTGGATTTCTTGTTGACTTTTTCCCTGCAAGCTTCTCTGAAGGAAAGCCTTGGGAAGGTGGCAAGGAATGTTGGCAGTCATGTCCCATCAACTTGGTGGAAGCTGTCCGGGAATGTTGGATCACATGCTGACAATAGCAGTGTCGTAGTGGTGGATATGATAAAACTCAGTGTTCAGAGATGATAAAATGGCAAAAAGTAAAATAAAATAAATAAATCCCCAAATTTCATTTCCTCAGGAGGCCCCTGAATTCTGTAAGATAGTTCATTTGAGATATCTTTGCTGACAAATTTTGCTCTATGATTCACCATGATGCCTGCCCAATTGAAGATTACAAGATGGTACATGAGAGCTTTAGTAGAAAGAAAAGATTTCTTTGGCATTTAGTATTTTCTCCCTTTTTTAAAGTTAAAGGGCCTGTCACATTGGCCGACGGATGCAAAACATTTGTAAAAAGGACACAGCGGATGAGAAAATGTTCCA
>BHFT01048019.1:0-16718 GCA_004320025.1 Laticauda laticaudata | reverse complement strand
GATTCAGAATTCTTTTGTTGCTACCACTTGATTTCCAGTAAAGGATATCTTTTCTCTGATTAAAGGAGTCTAAGTATGTCTTTCTTGGATTCTGAATGGAGCACCAGCTGACACTGAATAATGACTTTAAATTAAGAAATACCATTTAGGGAGAGGAAAAAAAATCTTTCTAAGAATGGTTTTGACAATGGAATTGATTTCCCAGAAGATGGTGGGCTCTTTTTTAGAATCAGGGAAAGTGTATACAGTCATCTATCTCAGGGATGCTTAATTTGGATTCCTATATTCAAGGACTCAAGTGTTTTAATTACTGGCCCCATTCTATAATTTTATGATTATAGCACTATACTATAAAAAAGCTATTGACTTATCAAGTAAAACCAGATGAGTCACATTTGTTCTTTCTATGTGCTTTTAGAGTTAATTTAGAGGCAGCAGACAGTAGATAGAGTTTAATAGTACAAGTCAGCTGACAATTTTTTTCCCCTTCTACCTTGTTGGAATGTCAACAAGGAAAATTAATAGGGCTGGTGAAACATTGAAAAACAGGAATATAATACAAAAATCTTTGCCTTTGCCGGAATCATCCAGATTCCACACAGATTAAAGTATTTGAAATTCAGCATGGGACAGAGAAGAATGATCATAAAAACTTAGAATTAAGTCTAAGGCCTTTGAATCAATGTAGGCCCATATATGTGCACCACAATCATTTAGAATAAAATTTTAGCTTCAAAATGTTTGTTGCTGGTACACATGAATCTATCTCACTTACTACAGGAAAAAAAACAACCTTAGAATTGCTATGGCATTATGATTAACTTTGGCTCTAATTTGTTCCTGCCATGCTCTGGAGCTTGAAACGTTACATCAAGGTATTAAAGCTTAATTTTTATTTCCAATTTGCCACTGAGGTGTGCAGCCATTGGGTCTTTCCAAGAAAGCCATTGTTTTAGTCTTGGGGTGATTGATTGAAGCCATTTCTCCTTAGAGAATTTCACTAAACACCAGAGATTTTTTATGTGGACCACAAGTATTAATGGTAATATCACAGGCACACTACTGTCCAGCAAAATGCCTATCACTAAATTTAGAAGAGGAATTTCTCTTGGGCTAAAGAACTAATTCAATGGAATTCAATGATAGGTTCAATTGAATTTACAGACATTAAGCAACAAGTGAGTTATAACATACTACTTTACAGATTAGAATGACTGCAATAAAAAGGCAGCTTTATCCCTTCTAACTTGGATTATTGTATTTTCATACAGCATTGTAATTAGCAAGACCTAATCAGTAGACACAAGGAGGAACTTGGGCCACAGTTTATCACTTGGAATAGAATTAGAATTAAAGACCATTTATTTGTTTATTAGCCATCTATCTCATTGAAAGCAATTCTGCATGGCAACCAACAATTTTAGTAAATTGAGGTTAATAGTGTTGCCATCGTATATTTCTCTATTAAAACATAGTATACTGGTCGATTCTAGATCAGTGCTTCCTAAATCCTGTCTGTTTATCAACTAGAGTTGTACCTTAAATTCATATCACTATATTTAAACTGAATGAAATTAGATGAAATGAAAGCTTTTGATATTATATACACATTTATTTCTCTCTAGCACTACATTTATGACAGGATCCAAGATTTTAACCTTCATTATACTGGCATGTTGCTGAAAGCAATGTTGCTTTATCATAAACCATTTGTCTGTAAAATGCAGCCTGAACATGCTTCTGTTAAAACTCTATAATTTCTGTAATTTCTGTACAAATTCTGTAATTTGTATTTCAGAATAATTCCTAATTTAATTCAGATATGTGATTTACCAATAAATCCTGATAATATTGTTTAATAAACTATTGTATGTAGACGTTTAGCATATTTCATGTTCAACAATAAGCAGGTTAGAAAGACACCTACCATTTCCCTTGTTTGTTTGTGTGTTTGTTGGCTTATGGCATTATGTACACTCATTTCAATAGCTATAAAATAGAATAGAATAGAATAGAATAGAATAGAATAGAATAGAATAGAATAGAATACCTTTTTTGTCATTGCATTCTACAAATACAATGAAATTTGAAAGCTACTTCAGCAGAGTGTCCCAAACACCACATCACAATCACACTTCAGAATATTTAAAAATTAAAATAATTAAAATAATAATAATAATGATAAAAAACCTAGTCTAACACCTATCTAAAACATATAGTATAGTATACATACATATACACTCATTCCAATAACGATGAGTAGTTTATTAAAAGATTAGGGAGTAAGGAGAAACATGCAACTCCTCTTTATTGTTTATTTTCTTTCTAAAGCAAGTTAAGTAGGGCTTATCCCAACTGTGTGGTTGCCTAGAAGAGTCAAGCAACCATATCTGGAAAGCAGATATGAACAAGACCACCTTCTATTTATATTCCACCCACTATCCAAATGATAACAAAGCAGTTTTTTTGACCTATTTCCAAAATAAATGTTTCTATATAGTTTTATATCAAGTATTCTTGATGTATCTTGAGTTTATTTTAAATGAATTTAGTCTGTTGTATATTTTTCAGAGAAAGAAAAACCTGTCAACTAAGTTAGTGTTCGTAACACTCTTTAGTATTTTTTTTCAGCTGCCTTTTATTATGAATTTCACAATAGTGAAAGTTTGAAACTCACAATTTTTAATTACTGTTATTCTTTTTGAGCTATCTCCTTTTCAGTGTTTGTTTTGTTTTTAATTCTGCAGTGTACTATTTCATCTTCTTTCTAATCATTTAAGATAAAAAACATCAGAAGAAATATTGCACATTGGAAATAAAATCTTTCCATCTCATAAATATACTAAGGAAATATATAGCAGAAAATTATGATACTAAAAATCTGATAAAGCTATATCTTTAAAATATAAACCATTTATTAGGAATATTATAGGAAAGCTTAATTTATAGAAATCGTTAAAACTATATCAGAATAAAAAATATTGCAATAAAAATAACATTTCCAGCTTACAATGACATCATAATGAATACAGCTGAATAATACATTTGTTGCTCTAACTTCAGAATATTTTTCAAATTGAGCTCAGATCAAATTGAATAATTTGAATATACTATAGGTAAAGTTAAAAATAAAGTTATAGGTAAATTTGAATATAGGTAAAGTTAGAGCTGTATTGGTAAATTTATGCTAAAATAAAGCCTTTGGTAAAAAAGCTTTCACTGAAAAAGGAAAATGACTAATGAAGATATTGTGATAAATCCTAATTAGCTTTATTAGCACTCTTAAGGAAACAAATGAAAAAATGCTGTGATAGAAGAAAGAATTGATAATATTTTTGCCAAACAATTTACAAACTGTATTTGGAAGACAGGAGGTAATCTTTCCATATCAATCTGGATTCAATCATGTCAGCATATAACCCTAATGAAGAAACAGGAAAAAAAGTGGGGGGAAGAGGGGTGGGGTTGGGGAAGTGGTGAGAGGGAAGCAACATTTGGTATAACTCCAGATTACTTCCTAACAGTTAGATAGACTATACAAAAGATGGCAACAATTTATATACAGTAGAACCTTGGGTCATGACCATAATTCATTCCAACAGTTCGATCAAAACCCAATTTGGTTATGACCGGAAGCTAAACTGACTGGACATGCACACACAAAAAAAATTGGCATGGAAGGCAGAATTGCCACAGTAAGCAAAATCTCCACGAATGCGTTTATTGCTACCCGAGGATTTGTTCACAACCAGAGTCAAGCATTTTGTGGATTTTTTGCTTGGCACTTGATTTGGTCATGGTTAGAAGCATTTGTGATCCAAGGTTCCACTGTACTCTTCCATAATATGGTTAAAAAAAAATCATTCAGCATTGTATATTTAATTGTATTTTTCTTAATGTATTATTTAAAAGGTTTTTTTTTGTGTGTGTGTATGTGTATGTGTGTCTGTGCATTGGAAGAGGAGGGATGGGAAGAGAAGAGTCACTAGCAGTGTCTTCAGAATACTATTTTCAATTATTTGTCTGAATAATGTTATAGGACTTTAGCAGGTAAAGCTGGACAACCAACTGTAATAAAAAGATAGCCTGACTTAAGTGTCAGAAGGCTGAAACATTGAATTTTGAGAAGACGAGCACATTTTCTACTTATGTCAAGGAGAATTATCTAACTTTTCACTTCCACTTTTTGCACCAGGAATGCTGCGGGTTGCCTGTTTATGGCTTCCCTGATAACTAATACTGATAAAAATGCATATCTTTCTGTCAAGGGAAATAAAAAGGAAACACCGACCTCAGTATAGGTTGAATTTGAAACCATGTTACATTATCTTACCTCTTTGCCTCCTCTGTATTAGTTCACTTTTTATCAGACTTTTTTGAAAAAGGAGTTGCAATATCTAACTGGAATCAGTGTTGCTGTTGATTCAGTCTATTTTTCCAAACAGAACCAGTGTTTTAACCAAAAATAAATACCCATTTGGCCTTGTGCGTAGAAAACAACAGTTGCTCTTGAAGTTATATATGGCAGTGTTCAAGGCCCTTTAAATATGAAGATAATACACTTATATATAAAAAAATATACAGAATTAATAATACAGTGAAAGGTGTTGTGTATAGAACTTGGTAGACTCCAAATACCTTAAACTGATTGGCCGAGAAGGCCGTTATTGGATTGGTTACTTGGGAGCCATTCTGATTGGCCCGCCGGACGGTGGGAACACTTGAACTACTGTCTTTGGCCACAAGCCACGAACAAGCCGCTATAAGAAGGGCTGCCGCTGCTTGGGCAAATGTTCCATTACCAATTGCTTTACTGTTTAATAAAAGAGCTGTTTGTTGGAACCCGGTCTTGCGCACCTTATTTGCAAATAGAACACTGGCGATGAGGATGGGATCATCATAGAAGAGCGAGACCGAAGCACGCGGCAACCAGAACCAAGCAATAGAGATGGCTGGTAACAATGCGCCACCCGCAACGTTCAACCCAGCCGAGGAAGATTGGGAGTCGTACATTGATCGCTTTCTGATGTTTTTAGAAAGCAATGAGCGCAGGCAGATAACTTGTAATGACTCAGCCGGTCACGGGCTGGTATTTCTTCCACTGTTGGAGTTTACCAGTCTTTCAGCTGTTTTATACTAAAGAGTGGCTCTAAAGTGCAGCTATAGCCTATATATATACAGACAGATCTATTAATAGACGAGAAAATTGCTTGGCCTAGCTTCTAGAGAGCAAGATCCTCCCGCTTCCCAAACTACATTGACGCGAGCGCTACTGCTCCTACCCCACCTGTACTCACATTATACACGAGTTTTAGCAAACGAGCGACTCCACAAAGATTGAATACGCGTTATGAAACGCCTACAAGGGAGGATTTCTTCCGCTCGGAACAGCACTGGTTTAAGAACACATTGGAGAACCTGGTAGGATTCCCATTATAAGATGGTACGCGTGAGCGACAAACATCGAGCTGACGCCTGAGCTCGTCTGTTGGGTCCTCGTAGGATGAGAGGACGAGTCGCACGTCCAAAGCAAGCTGGTAAACAGACAAAAATCACAGTGGCCGAGGCCATCACAGAGACATCCGCCGCTGAAGCAGCCAAGAAATCCGCAGCCATATGCACCAGATGAACTTAATTCCAGAATCCGTCGAATCAACCCAGTGAAAAGAAGGTGGGGGAAGCAAGAAACAAGCCACTATGAAGATCTCGACTCCCCAAGTGACACTGATGACAACAATGAAGATATACATAGGCTTCAGTCAAACAGAAAATGGTGGGAAAAAAGAAGAAGCAGGCGGGGAATTCCAGTGTGCTGGATGTGGAGGCAACCACCCGCGATCAGAATGCAGTTCCTAGATGCAATCTGCAAAACATGTGAAAAACGGGGGCACATCACAAGGGTCTGCCGAAACAAAAAGAGCTATAGTCCTAAAAGATGTGGCAGTACCCCCCCCCCCACCAGAAAACGAACGAGAGAACAAAGCTGGAAGCAGATGGAACCGAGAAAACAGAAACAATGAACGAGGCGCAGAAGAAACGGTACCAGACGATAAACTATCAGAAATGCCGCAGGGCAGCAAATGTAAAAAAGGTCCGGCTAAAGGTGAACATTGAAGGGAAGGCCCTGTGAGATGGAAGTAGACTCCGGATCATACTTATCGTGGGGTATCTTGGAACACTATCAGACGCCTGATATCAGACATCAAGCAAAGAAACTTGAACAACAAAAGTTAATATTAAAGGACTACCAGGGAAACGAATCCCGGTATGGCTTGACATTTCCTTGTCGAATTTAAAAATCACACTGAAATCCTGCCTCTGACAGTCATCGACCATGATCGCCCTAGCCTGCGCTGCGGAATTGAATGGTTCGTTGCCCCTGGGAGTCGGATGACCAGGATCAACAGCATCGTTGTGGCCAACTGGGAAGAGAGCCTGTTGCAAGAGTTCCGGGATGTATTCAACGGGACCCTAGGCAAAGTGCAAGGACCCCATATCAATTTTAGGCCTAACCCAAAATAGCCCCCATCCAGCTCAAAGCCAGACGCGTTCCTTTTGCCCTGAAACCAAAAATAGATGAAACAACTAAACAAACTAATAGCACAAGGGGTGTTAGAGCAAATCGACCATGGCAGGTGGAAACACCCATCGTGACTCCTGTAAAACCAGATTGGTCAGTGCACCATCTGTGGAGGACTATAAGGCAACCCTAAATCATGCACTCCAACAAAGCACAGACCCAGTACTGCGTAGTGAAACACTTATTGCACTCACTAGGGGAGGAAAATTTTTTTTGGCGAGACTTGATCTCGCACAAGCGTATCAGCAAACGACTAGTTGACCCGCCGCAAACTGCAGAGCACAGACTATTGTTTACACATGAGGAGGCATTCAAGTGCAACCAACTTCAATTCGATGTTAGCATTGCTCCACGGCATTTCCAAAGCCTCATGGAGTGCCTTCAAATGGAATAAGGGAGTCGTCCCCTATTTTGTGATGATACTAGGGTCAGCAAAAAACACAAATCAATTAGAAAATAGACTAAAAAGAGGTATTGTGAAGATTCAGAGATGTTAGACCTTAATGTAAAGTGAGAAAAATGTAAACTAGCCCACTGACTAGGTCGAATTTCCCGGGCTATCTCATAGATGGAGTAAGGAATACAACCCCACCGAAAAGAAGATAAAAGGCAATGAAAGACACACCTAGACCTAGAACAAAACTGACTTACAAGCATTCTTAGCGTCTCATATAATTTCTACAATGTCTTCCTGCCCCAAAAGCAACTGTAGCAGAACCCTTACATCAGTTGTAGACAAAAAGTCTATCTGGAAATCGGGGCACCGGGAACAAGCAGCATTCTAAAATATCAAGGACTTAATAACTTCTAACACCATTTTGATCCAGAAAAGCAATACCCTGCCTTTGACGGTCATTTGTGATGCATCGCCTTTTGGAATCTGCGCCATCCTGAGCCACAAGCACCAGACGGCAGAGAGCACCAGAGCCTTCTATTTCCAAAACGCTGCTCAAAATCAGAAAGAAATTACAACCAACGTCGATCGAGAAAGTGTTCGCAATCATAAGCTGGCGTCAAAAGATTCCATGAGTACCTTTATGGTAGGACTTTTTGATCATCACTGACCACAAACACCTGCCTAGGGATCCTAGCAGGAAACAAACCAACCCCGAAATTCTATCACCAAAGAATGACGAGGTGGGTTCTTGATTCCTTGCTGCATACAACTACACGCCCATCCATCATCATCCTATCGCCCAGGAAAGACCATCAACCCATGCAGATGCCTTGAGCCGTTCTCCGCTGCCCCATCACGGAAGACGACCCAGCTCCACCATCTCCACTCTCAATATCAAGTCTCTGCCGAGTCTGCCCCATTAACTGCCAGCGAATATGTCGCCCTAAAGCTACCCAGAAAGACCGCTGACAGCTCGCGATTCTGCCATTTGGGGGGTAAGGCTGCCGATGAAACAAAAGCAAGGACTTTTAACCTTTTCGCATGCTGACAGACTAACTGTCTATTGAAAAAAGCTGGTTATATTGCTGGGGGGAAAAGGCCGGTATCCAGAAAAAATTACAGAAGAAGTGTTGTGCATGTCACAGGAGCACCTGGGCCATAGTTAGATGAAAGCCTTGCCAGGAGTTACGTCGTGGTGCCAGGGCTGGACAAGGATATTGAACTTTGGGTGGCCACAATCCATGGACTGCCCAAAAATTCAAGGCCTACACCCCACTGCCACAGTCATGAAATGGAAACTCCCACGAGCGCCATGGTCCGAACTGCCATATGACTTACTTGGCTGACAAAAGGGACACCTATTTGTAATCGTGGATGGCCTACTCGAAGTGGTGCTGAAAACATTTACTGTATGGCTCCACTACCACCTGAGGCCATGAAACAGTTAAAACATTGAAAAGTGAAACAAACTGTTTCGCCACACATGGACTGCCTATGTTATAGTCTCGACAATGGGCCCAGTTACCCTCTGGTGTTTGAGCAGTACTTGGTGCACAGGGCATCCAACATGCCCCTGACAGCGCCAGCTCATCCGCTTCAAAGTGACGATTGAACGCATGTTGTTTATACTAAGGAGGCATAAAAAATGGACGCACGGGGGATGTGCCAAGATAAACTTACAGATTGTTAACCCATGCAACATATCACCCCTAGCACAACCACGTAACAAGAGCCCAGCAGAACTCTCATGGCGTGAGAAATTTGCTCTCCTACCTCAATAGACTGCCACCCCACCTAACCTGGACAAAACCCCCTTGACTCCTCCAGTAGATATTGCTCATTGAAATATAGGCATCTGGTTTATACTAAAACCTAACTGCGGGAACCCGTTATCTGGCTTCCAGCAACATTACCCAAAATCCACAGGCCTCGGTCTTACGGACTTGTTATTGTGAGACATGGAAGAGCATAGAAGCGGCACATCAACCAGCTTCGCTCTCGAACACTAAGACACCAAACAACACACAGCCGACCGAAAATAACAATGAACCAAAAACAACCCAAGGAGGGAGGAAAACAACAAAAAAATAAAAAGGTAGAGAGACCAACCTCCAAAGAACATGACAACAATTCACTACACAAAGAAAACCACAAATAAAACAAAAAAAGCACTCACAATTAGATGAAACTCCAGAGCAAGAGTCTGGAGCCAGGAGAACGAGGTGAGGCCTTCCTGGAAGGAGACAGCCAGGCCAGCTCGACCAGCCTGGACAAACCAGGAGGGAGCGGCGGAGCCACCTCAACGAGAAACTCAGGCGGGAGCGGTAAGACTGACTCATCCTTCCAGGAGGTTCCGTGGAGAAGATGCAGAGAGAAAGAGATCCTGTCCGAACCACTTGAGGACCACACTGAGACTGCGCAAGGTCAATCAGGACTCGAAAAAGCCCCACCTACCTGTGTGACTACGTGATGCACATTGGACGAAAACAAGGGGGAAGGGGTGTTGTGTATAGAACTTGGTAGACTCCAAATACCTTAAACTGATTGGCCGAGAAGGCCGTTGTCGGATTAGTTACTTGGGAGCCATTCCGATTGGTCTGCCAGATGGCGGGAACACTTGAACTACTGTCATTGGCCACAAGCCGCGAGCAAGTTGCTATAAGAAGGGCTGCCGCAGCTTGGGCAAATATTCCGTGACCAATTGCTTTACTGTTTAATGAAAGAGCTGTTTGTTGGAACCCGGTTTCACACACCTAATTTGCAAACGGAACAAAAGGAATGTTTTCCATCCCTAAAATGTAGTAGCTGTCTTAGATTTTTGGAAACATTCTAACAGGGATTGACATTTTAAGTTCAGGATCCTCTTTTTTCTTTAAGGTAAATGTAGTTTTTATGTATTATGTAATTTTATAAGAGTCAACTTTATAATTAATGGCGGTCAGATAAAGTGGCTATATGTAGAAAGACATTTATATCTAATAGAAGAGAATGTGTAGTTTGAACTGTGGAATATCAAGAACTCTACAATACTTGTGAATTATTATCATGCCAATGTCTGGCCTTCAGTTTTCTGAAGCTGTATTTCCTTGTGAAGGAAGTGTCATTTTTCAAATATAGGAATGTGAAGTACTTTGAATCCAAAGCTAAAATGGTGCTTCGAATCCAAAGCTGGTAATTTCAGTGCATATTTTTCTGGGGATTCTCTGGCTGTCGAATAGATTGAGGGTTTAATTGATTGATTGATTTTTGGAAGAGGTATCAACATGACAGCTTGTACATACTTTCTTCAAAGCATCTTTTTAGCAATAAATCAAAAGTGCTGCTTTTCTTGTCTTCTTTTTCCATCTCCATTACTCTACAGGCTTCTGTATTTTTTTATTTCAAAAGGCCCAAAGTCATAATATCTTCCTTTGGGGATTGAATTGAGGGCTGGGAAGCTGCATATCATTAAAGAGAGAGGGAAACTCCTTCAGGAGAAGAAAGTTCCCATATACTCCTTAGTCATCTTTATAAGTGAAGTAAGTGCAATAACAGTGCATCCATTCACTGATAATTTCACAATTTTTTTATTCTCAATTAAAAAAAAATACTTTTGGGAAGTAATTCCCATCAAATAGAATAAGAATGAATCTACCCAACCCAATATATCCAGAAACAGCAGGATACAAGTTTATGCATCTTGCTTTTCACTGGACTTGTTTTTATTATTTGCTGTTAAGCTTAGACTGTCTTTTTTTTTCTGTTTGAGAAAGCAGTAGGTTTTGGATTCATGGGATTACTTATCTATTAACAAATACAGATTTATCTTGGATGGTTTCATATTACTGTTTCTTGTAAGTCACTTATCGCTACTAGGGAATTACATTTTGAAATGTAACCTTCGGTGTTCAAGGTCTCTGCCTTATAAAATGATATTTTCAATAATGGGGGCAAGGGGAAGCATTTAAGGAGAAATAAAAATTTTGTGGTTCTTATATACTGTATTGCTAATACTTTTCTAAGGGTGATTATAAACATTATAAAAAGTTAGCTATACACAGTGGAAGAGCATTAAAAGAATATAAAAACAAAGAAAAATCTTCCTTTTCTGTAATCAATGTTAATGCCATAGTACTGTTTTGAATATGTACCAACTAAAGTTTCTTCCTTGGAGCACTGAAAGTTAGAACTATAATTATGTCTATAGTAATTCATTCAAACAAGATTTGTTTGCTTTGACTTCAATGCTAACTCTGGGAAGTAAAAGCAACACACATAGAATAAAATTAGTAGAAATACAACAAGCAAAATAAAACAGAAATTCCAGATTATATCAGAACATAAAGGTATATGATAAATATATTTAAAATCCACCATCCCAATACTTTAGAAAATAGCTAGGTTTTTAGTCCTTCTAGAATGCCAATAGAATGGAAACCAAATGGTCTATAAGGGGATATCTCATTTCTGAAGGCAGATACTATGACCGCTTGCTTTCTGGGTATCAAAAGATGATACTTTTTGATTAAAGGGAAACAGCACCTATATCTCTGTTGGCTTTTACTCGTCAAGAAGAATCAATTATAGACAGGTAGTTCTATGCCATTTGGATCCTGTGCTATGAGGGCTTTATAATAAATAATCAGCACATTGAATCTCACTTGGAAGTTTACTGGAAATCAATGTAATTCATAAAGTAACAGTATTATGTAGTATACTAAGGCACTGGTTAGATCATGGTTAGACTACTGTAGTTTGGACCAGTTGAGGATGTTTCAGTGGCAGTCTGTGTAAAGCACATTGCTATAGTTGACCAAAAAATGAAGAGGCCATCGCTACCTAGAAAACTTCCTGATCTGGAAAGGAGCACAATGGATTCCTTATATTTCACCTTGTGGTTTTATTCTGTTTTGTCCTTAAATAAAAAAGTATATTTTTATCAGCCCTCTTAAACTAGCTAACTGAAAGAAACATAAATGTTAGTTTTGCTTTTGTTTCCATTTTAAGCCCAATGTATAATAAGATTTATTGATCCATTGATTTTTAAGACGTCTTGTTTTGTATATTTTCTTCTTTCCATTACAGACCATTTGCACACAGATACTATAGATAAACTATAGTTACACTTTTGAATCCCCATGCTTGCTTAATATTATGTTGATCAGTGGTGGGATCCAATTTTTTTAACTACCGGTTCTGTGGGTGTGGCTTTGTGGGCATGGCAGGGGAATGAGACAAACTGCTCAAAATTTCCGCTACTGGTACTCCAGAATTGGTCACAAGATTCCAAACTAGCTGTATTATAGTAAAGCTCACATTTTGAAAGACCAACAATATCTAGGATAGGCATGCAGGCAATATTTTCAAATCTGTTTTTGTTCCAAATTTTGCATTATTCTGAATTGCCATTTTAAAATTACAATAGGAGCAATAAAAGAGAAGACAGATCACATGTAATAATTACCTTTCTCACAATATAGAAAATGATACTAAAACTACAGAATGAAAAATAACAGTTATCCTATCACAATACTCTATGGGTTTATTATTATTATTATTTCAGGTCTTTCATTAAGTGTTTGAACCTTGCTGTAGATTATATGCAAAGGACTGTTTCTATATCATTGGAGGAGGTGATAGCTTTTAAATTGGCAAACTAAATGCATTCAGGCTTCATGTTGTCTTAATTCTATTTAGTCAGCTCCAATCTGGATAATGTTTGCCAGTTGAGACACAAAGGGGTATTGAAAAAAGGTGAATAAATAAGTGAGCTGAATAGGATAGAAAAAAATGCACAATTTTAAATTTAAGTCATTATATATCTGTAGAATATATTCTTCTTTTAATAGTTTAATAATTGAAATGCAATATGTAGAAAAAATTGTTATAATTGCTTTTGTTCTCGTTTTGTCTTTTCCAAAATACATATTCCATATTGCATTTATATTTTTTTTCAGCAAACAGGTAACTGAAGCAACCCTAAAACTTTCATGCTGTTTTTTCCTGCAGCCTTGAGGAATTCATTTTACTGTGCATGTATATTTATTGTAGATCCTATACAGCAGTCTTATGACAGAGATGTACAAATTTCCTAATAATTTATTAAACATTGTAAAGGATGTTGGCTTTAACAAGCCTGATATCATGTAAACAGATGGAAACTTACTTTCTTGATTTTAAGGAATGGATTCATTCCTATATAGATATTTGTTTTGTGTGTGTGTATTCAAGTATCAGTTTAAACATTGAGAGATAGATAATTTTTAAAGCTTCATATAGTTTTTAATAGATGCACAGTGGCCTAGAGGATAAGATTCTGGCTTCCTACTTGGAAGGTTAAAAGTTCAATCCTAGGCAGTGACAGATGTTTCTCTAACAGGATGCAAAGAGAAAATATCTGTTGCAAACTGTAGGCATCAGGAAGGACATCTGGTCAGTAATGCTCAGCTCCATTCAGTCATGTGAACATCACCCCAATAAAAACGGATTTCAGGGTCATAAAAAGAAAAAAATATATAGTTTTTAACACTGAATAATCATTAGAGCATTTTATTGTTATATAACAATAATAGCAATAATAATGATATACTTATGAGCATGCTTTTCCCATATATATTTGAGACACTCAGTAGAACCACCACTCAACACTGTTGATATACAGTCAAGCTTCCATAATGGAGCTTGGTCAAGACAAAAGTCCCAGCATTATTATCAATGAAGGAAAAGTAGGAAAACATGAAGAAATCAATGAGGCCTATGGAAATAATATCAAGAATGTGGATGAAACAATCACTACAAATTAAAAGGTTGAGTGAGAGATTATACACATTGCTTAAATTATAAAATAGCTAAAAATTGAACAAATTTTCACTGTAATAATAATTTCTGTGATAATCTCTATTCTTCTTAGAGTTTCATTTAACACTGATTTCAAAATATCTTGTTATAAAATAGATTTAAAAATTCCCCATGACACAATATACAAATGAAGACTATACAATCCATACTTGAACAGTGCTGTAGACAAACCACAAGTTCTACCCAATGAAAGATGGTAAAAGCAGACATTAGTATAATAAATGCTGATTAGCAATATTGTTAAATGATAATATGGGTTAAAATTTCTGGTTATACTGATAAAATAGAAGTTACAAGTTCTGACATGATCACATGAGCTAGCATCTGCAAATGCCTAAACAAGCTGTTAAGGAGGCTGACTTTAGTTAAGGGGCTTTGGTATTTTGGAGCTTTTGCTTTGAGTATATTTTACCTCTTCAAACATTAACAAAATAAACACATTAGATTACAGAAATAAGTATAGTATAATGTTGATAGTTTTAGAGTTCAATGTATTTTTGTGGATTGCAGCCAATTTGTTGTCCATAGGTCTGCCTTTCTTGTGGAAATAAGTGAGTGTTAATGTTAATATCAGAAAATGTACAAAAGTCACAGGAGTACAAATCTCTAGGACCTTACATCTCTGTAATTTTTATCCTAAATTATCATTTTCTCTTTAAGCTTCTCTTGCATCTTGGGACTAAGCTAGGGATAAAATTCTGGATTCCAGAAAAAAACATTCAGCTGCTAGAAGGCTATTTGCTACATGCTGTTTGTTTTTATTATCTTGCTGCCATTGGTTATTTTTACAACCCAGATGTGTTGCTTAACTAAACATAAGGTGAGATAGAGCTACACACTGGATATTGCTTTAGGTGTAGACCTTCTATGTGCAAATTGGCATTAAATGCAACATATCTTTTACAGAAGTAATACAACTGAGCCTGCCAGAAGACCAGAAAGTAAGCATTACAGCTGCGATAGTTGGACAAAGTGCAGTTCTAAGTTGTGCCATTCAGGGCTCCTTGAGACCTCCAATCATCTGGAAGCGGAACAATGTCGCTCTGAAGAGTTTAGATTTAGAAGACATCAATGTAAGTGATTAAGGATAATCTATTGACCTTCTTAATAGAATTATAATTAAAATTTTGCCATTCTAACTACATTGAGTAATCAACATGTGGGCCTGATTCAAATTCAGGTAATGAGTCCTTAAAGTTTAAGGACATGTTAAGCAGTATTGGGTTTTTGTTTTTGTTTTTTACATTTTCTCTGTGAGTTTTGTCTTTCTACTATATGGTTCCCCATTTTCTATAGGTGGGAGTGGAAAAATTATGTTAAGGGAGAAACTTACCTAAACAGTTACTTGACTTTCATGACTTGCATTGCCAATACAATAGTAATTTTTGCATGAGACATGCTTATGAAATCACAGAATGATGAACCCATAGTTTCTTGCTCATAGGCAATATCTATTCTCAGCAGATGGGAAAATTTTAACACTTGTTCCTCAGATTTCATTCATATTACTGTATCTCAGAAACTTAGGATCAAGTTTGAACATATCTACCATCTAAGCCACCCAGAGTCACCTGATAGAGGTGATAGACATAAAAATTTAATAACTATAACAAAACAAAGCAAAATAAAATAATGAATACAATAAACCTTTCCATCATAGTACCATCATAGTACCATCATTGCATGGTAGCTCAGAAAAAAAATCTCATTCTTTCACAATTGGTCTAAAATTCTTACAATCTTTTATAAATCTTTTTATAAAATCAAATTTATATGTAGATATTAAAATTAGAGCATTCTAATCATATCATACTTTTGTTAACAAGATTGAATCTGGAGCTTTGCATTGACATGATGAAAACAATAGAACTTTTTGTATGAGCATCTGGAAATAGCTATGGAACTGCTTAGTATGCCAAGATATACACATATAATTCATCTTCAATTGAAATTCAAAGTCATTCAGCATACAGACAAACAGACTCTGCTTTTGGCACATCCTTTCCAGGATATTTCAATAACCACATCAGATGGCTGCCTGTACAATTGTATGCAGAATTCTGGGCTATCCTCTGTGATAACATCATCTAGAGTCCCTCTCTGTGGGAGATGGGCAGTTAAGATGTATGAAATATAAATAAATAAAAATGTTGCTGAAAATTATTTCACCAAATATCATTATTACTCTCACTCATAAGAGTAAGGACTCACTAAAGCACCATGTTTTCACATTGTTGTGGGATGGTGGAGACATTGTCCTGACTGATTTGTTACATTTTCCCCCATTAATATATACTTCCAAGGTTTTTAAATAGCAATAGCACTTATATACCACTTTATAGCACTTTACAGCCTCTCTAAGCAGTTGACAGAGTCAGCATATTGCCCCCAACAATCAGGGTCCTCATTTTACCCACCTCGAAAGGATGAAAGGCTGACTCAACCTTGATGCTGGTGAGATTTGATCTGCCAAATTACAGGCAGTTGGTTGCAGCATAAGTAGCTTGCAGTACTGCACTCTAACCACTGTGCCACTGAGGCTCTTAGTTTAAATGCTATTATAAACTATTCTTATATTTGTATATTTATCAATGAAATGAAACCAAACTTTTATATTTATTTATTCTATGCCCCATGGAAGTTTAATCATGGAAGTTTTTCTAAATGTATTGTATTTTTCAGCAATGATTAAAGCATAAAGTTCGAAAAATTTTACAGCATCATGTAACAAACATTTTTAAACCAGGATTATCTCAAGTAGCACATAAATTGATGCCTGACATGAAAGTCTTCATGTTCCGTCTGGAAATAAGTTGCGTGAGACCAAGTTCCAACAAGAAACTCTTTATTCAATTCAGTAAGCAATGGTAACGGAACAACAGCCCAAGCCGTGGCAGCCCTTTA